>JAPYZC010003817.1:0-11604 GCA_030522665.1 Ichneumoninae sp. A BG-2022a
ATCGAAATAGCAAATATTGATCAATCCTTGTGCCCCGAATAGCTACAAGTAATCAATGGCAATTATTCTAACAGTTACAATTAGTCAATGGTAATGCTCGAAATAGGTACTACTTATCAAGTGTAGGGTTCTAAATAGTAACAATTGGCCAATAATGATACTTCAAACGATTACATTTGCATAATAGTTACGTTCTCAAGTTACAATTGATCAATTGTAATGTCTCGAGTGGTTACCATTCACTAATGGTTGCGCTCCGAATGGTTATAAGACACCAATGTTTACAGTCCGAATGGTTACTATTCGCGAATGGTCAAAGGACGAACCGTAACCATTGAAAGTGTCAATCGTTCACCATTCATGCCATTCACTAATACACCATTCAGTACACCATTCAGATTCAATGGTAACCATTTGACGGCCAATGATTCATTTTCATGAGGGGACTCTCGTGAATCTGTAGTGTGCCGACCTTTCCGTGAGGGCCGATTCAATTTTCGGTGTTCTGAAGAATACTCCTGCTCTCCTCTGACGATCGAGGACATTCCATCATTCCTGACAGTATTTTGAAGAGGGTTTGCTGGTCGTTGAAGATGCTTAGCGAGTATAGTCTCGGTAACGCGAGCGAATTTGCGATTGCTCCATAATCATGATCGTCCTACCTCATAGGGACACCCACTTTGTAGGACGCTCACTGAAAAAAAAACTTATGCTGGACTCTCTCTAGCTTTTTGGCATCAACACCAACCACCGGGTTCCCCAACTCCGAAGCGTACATTAAAATTGGCCACACAAGTGTGAAGTAAATGGACCAAAAAGTCTCCACCCTGCGGAAGACGCCGAAGAATCCATTAATGAATCCCAATTTTCTGAACACTTTTCGGGATGCTTCGACGATATCAATGTTTTCTAATCTTCGAATCAAATATGACCCCAAGTCTTTTATTGATCGTACTTTGTCCAGGGGCTCTCTACCGATTGTATACACCGTCGGTGCCAGGACCCTCCCTCTCGAGAAAGATATGCATTTGCATTTTCCCATGTTCAGAGCTAATCTATTTCTTCGGCACCACTGCCACAAGCCTTCAAAGTCCTTTTGTATTCGCTCCTGGTCCTCCATGGTTTTAATTGACAGGAACATTTTCAAGTTATCGCCGGATAATAAAAACTTCGGATACACAAGAGATATAGAGATGTCGTTGACGATTACTAGAAAATGCAATGGGCCTAGATGAGACCTCTGAGGAACACCAGACTGTACTATTACCTCTCCCAAGAGATAATTTTTGTACCAAATCCTCTGTGTCTTATTGCTTATGTAGTCCAATATCCACATGAGAAGAATGCCAGAAATTCCAATGGCTGCGTCATTCGAGAAATCCGTCTAGATGGTATTCACTTGGTGTTTCGACGCCACTTCTCGTATGTTTGCGTTTTTGTCAGTGTTGACCTTCCTGATATGAAGCCGTGCTGTTATGAGCGAGTTTCTGAGACTTGACGCTAAGAATCCTTCGACCAGTTCGTCGAGAATGTTTGGCATGGTGCTGATAATGGGATAAGTCGATAATTACGCATGTCGGTTTTGGTTCCGCTTTGATGATAGGCGTGATGTAGCTTCGCTTCCATGACTGTCAAAACTTCCCGGTCTGAAGGGATTGGTCGAAGAGTTTATGTATCGGTCCACTCAGGCTGTCTGCGCAGGTTAGGGCCTTTTGAAGTATCGAGTTCTGCAATTTTCTGAGTATATTTTCTGAAAAACATGAGGCCATGTTTTTTCAGACGCTCGATGATCGTGTCCCTGTTGACCTGACCTGCAATCAAAATCATTAACAATTATTGGGAAAGGTTCAATGATATTCTACATTGTTTATCATTCATTACAACCGAGTAATTTACCGCAATGCGGCAGTCCATTGATCCTCTAGACGATTTTGTTTACGGATATTTCGATCGCGGTATTTTCATCTAGAACTTCTTCATCGACCACGTCATCGTACATCGCGTATATCTTTGCGAAGATCATCGCCTTCTTTATCCGAGTCGCATAAAATCTGGAAATATACTATACATTTTCCATATGCAATCTATATGTGTGGCATTTTAGAAAAATGAGTAGTCGTTACTGTTACCTATTTATAGTTTACTTACACGTACAATATGTGATCTTGACCTCTTGCTTTTGTGCGACGGCCCGTGAAGTGGTATGGTATATTTGCAGAGTAAATACTTGACAAGATTCAGGTCTACTCTAGTTTCCCGCATGAACTTTTCCATTTCCGCTCTGTTCTTATGCCCCATGTCGTTTCGTTTTGTGTGCTCTTTGAGTACAACTGCTAACTGGGATACTTCGTAACCAAAGTCTACTGGATAACGGGACTTGCCACCTACATTGAATGGTCACGGAAATCATAAAATTATATTATCATTGAATCATATCCCTAGCGGGTTGCACGACCGTCACTTCGACAGAAGAAACGATAGTAGTAGTAGTAGTTTATTTGTACGCTAGGACCAAGGGTCCTCTAGGCACATACACTGAGAAATATAGAAAAACATAGAATATGCCAATACATAGAAAATACATAGAATATGAAAGAATATAAAATATATAAAGTAATAATATATAAAGAAAAATATGTAAAGAAACGAGTAACCTAACTTACAAAAGCCACACCTACAATTCACCATTGAGCAACAGGCTCATAACTTGGCACCGAAACACTCCCTTACTACGGCTTCGGACCTCGGGCGACAACTGATTCCATAGTTCCGCCCCAACGTTCCCGAAGGCATGCCTCTTGGCCTCCGTTCGAAAGGTACGTACCTGCAGAACGCGATGCCGATCCCTTAACACGCGGCCAGCTCTGGGTGCCTCGAAACTGAACATTACCCGCGAGAATGCAGGCAGGCCTGAGCTAAGTACATCAAATACCGCATTCAGAATAAAGTACATCCTCCTCTCCCTAACCTTCAGCCAATGAAGTTTCTCGTGCAACGGCGTAACGTGGTCGTACCGACTCGCCCCAAAAATGAAACGCACGCAAGAGTTCAACGCAATCTGAATCACGCGCTCATGTTCAGCCGAGATACCGCTAAGAACCGCACAGCAGTAGTCGATGACCGGAAAAATGATAACGGAAACGAGCTTAACTCTCAAAGAGAAAGGAAGGACATCCCGACACGCCTTCAGCTGATAAAGACGCGAGTTAACCGCCCTGGCCGTACTCAGCGCCTGCAAATCCCAGCAAAGGTCATCCGCAATAATAACGCCTAATAGCCTTATTTCACTCACGATCGAACAACCGCCTGTCCATTGTAGATCGGAGGCAATGCACGTAAGCCCCGAACATACGCCGCGCTCCCAAGAAAACTTGCACTCGTCTTCTCAGCATTGAGAAGAAGGCCGTTAAGCGAGGCCCAGATGCGGATTAAAATGATTTCCTTATTGAGGAGGGATACCGCCCGATCGACACTACTAACAGGACAGCGCATAAAAATTTGAAATCGTCAGCATAATAATTGTACTCGCAGCCACTAAGCGCGTACCGAAAGTCCGTAAGGTAGAGAACAAAAAGCAGTGGACCAAGCACCGACCCTTGCGGGACTCCAAACGACATGGAGACCCAGCCCGAAAGCTCACCGCGCCGCGAACCCAACACTGCCTGCGACCGCTCGCTCAAATAGGACCGAAAGCAACAATGTTATGCCGTACGCGATCACAGGCCTTTGAAAAATCGAACGACACCATCGCCGTTAACTCCCTCTTATCGATACAGTCGCGAACATAATCGACAATCCGGGTCCGGGATAGTGTGGGGGTGCACTGTATCGACCGGTCAAAATCAATGGCGTAGAAGTTGTCACGATAGTGCTTGGTAAGCCGCTTGGCGGTAGCGTCGCTGCAAGCGCCTTTAGCCAAGATGGCGAAAAATGTTAACACATTGTAAGAATCTCTCCTCTATATTCTGTAATAAATTACGTTATCATACAAGATGAACGCCTACTTATTACAGAAGTTAGCAACGTTGCTGCAACGAATTCGTTGGCACCTGTCAAAGTTTCAAAGTTGTTGCTGATAGGACTTATTTTTCATACAATTAACCTATCTTTTCATGGCAATGAAAAAATAATTATACGGATTCCCTGTTCTGACGAGTATCAGAGATAATGTGAATTTTTTAAAAAGTTCCCGGTAGATTAACGTTAGTGAAATGATATAGGGATAATAAAATTTCTTGAAAAGAATATTACGAAAGTTCGTCTATCTGGTAATTATTTTTCCATGACGAACCAGGAGTCCTTGGAGACTGAATTTTTTCCTACACTTTCAAAATATATTTAGAAGTGTATACCAATTTTTTCAACGATATTGGACCTCCGGACAACTTTTCGTCTGGAGTGCAGAAAAAAACTAAATCTCCAAGGACTCCTGGTTCGTCCAAGAGAAATTCATTACCGTCAGATAAGACAGCTCTTCTCGTACGAAAAGTTGTCCGGAGGTTCAATATCGTTGAAAAAATTGGAATAGACCTCTGATTATATTTTGGACGTGTAAGAAAAAATTCAGTCTCCAAGGACTCCTGGTTCATTCAGAAAAAAATAATTACCAGTTAGTTGAACTTTCGTAATATTTTGTTCACGACATTTTATTATCCCTATATCATTTCACTAACGTTATCCTACAGGGAACTTAAAAAAAATTACATTGTTATACGCCACGTTATGACGTAATTTTTTCCCAGCTTCGAGATATAAAGATCTCAGCATTCCGCAATCAATATAAAATAAAATATCTGTAAAACTCCGACGATCAGACAATCACCGAGTCGAGCGTCGAGCCTCGCGCGCCGATAGGCCCAAGTCGCGATATCACCGAGCTCCCGCGGCGCCGCGCGCCATTGGCCGGGCGGTCGCGGGTGGGGGGAACTCGGCGCGCTTGGCTCGACGGCCGGCTATAAAAGGCGCAGCATCGCTGCTACGAGTACCAGGTCATTACGCCGAGTCTCCGAGCACGGAGCTCCCTAGGAGCATTCAACCGCTCTTTCGAGGTACAATAAGCCTCAAATAAACGAAGTTAAGATAAAATCCCAAGTTTTATTTTATTCCTTCCCGTTATTCCTTTCACTCGGCAGCTAGGCCGCTCACCGAGCTACTTCGAGATTACACCACTGCTCTTTTCAGAGCAACAACGCGTCGCACAATAATCTTTTCGTTCTTCTCAGAACGAAAAGATTCGTATTTTTTAACTAACGTAGAAGAATACTCACTTGCTTTTTTCAGAGCAAATATTCTCTCGATCTTCTCTTTTCAGAGCACCTCGCCGCACAGCTAGAATCTTTCGCTCTTTCCAGAGCGAAAGTTTCGTCTAAATAACGTAGGAACCCAAATAGGTCTTCTGCCTCGCTGACGGGCGCCCCGGTTGAGAGTACAGACTAGCGTGCCTCAACCGCCGCACGACAGATCCCGTGCCGCGAGTAAGCCGTGAGATCGAGCAAACTTCTCCCGCACTGATATTCGCTGGAAGAAATTGAGAGCAGAGACCGACGTGCCTCAATTTTTCCGCGTTTAAACCCCGTGCCGAAAGCGAAACATTTAGTCTCGCCTTTCCCGCACCGAACTCCGCTGAAGAGATTGGGAGCACCGACCAACGTGCCTCAATCGTTTCCGCGTGAACAGACCGTGCCGAGCAATAAGGCATTTAGCCTTATTCTCCCGCACAGAGTCGCCGCGTGCCGGGAAGAAGGCAGCCATGACTTCCGTGCTGCATCTCTTTCCTCGCACAGGGCGAAAGGCTGAGAGCACTGATTGACGTGCCTCACCCTCCGCCTATTCCTAACCCATTTTTCCACATCCCCCGAATCCGCGAACTAAGATACTGACGTATAACCGGTACAAGGCCCGGCCAATAAGCGGGCTCCGATAAAACCAATTCGCGACCCTTCAGGCGCCGGCCAATTAGCGGGTCCCACCGGATGGACGGACCAATTAGCGCCTTTCCCCGGGGTATAAAAGACGGCCTAAATATGGACCGAAGATCAGTCCACCGCCAGCATCCGAGCGAAGCATATCATCGGACTAAGAATCGAAGATGCCAAGGAAGCGAGCTGGAAAGAAGCGCCTGATCAGGCTCCCGGGCTACCAAGCAGGCCTTGCAAGAAGCCGGACTCGATCTAAAACCGAAGAACAAAAACGAAATCGCACCGACAATAGCCGCCCCTTCCGCCACATCTCCTCCCAGCCTACCGGATCTCCAACACGCAGCTATCTCTAGTACCTCCACACCTCCACCCGCACCAGCATCCGTTCCAGCAGTTCCGGCAGCAAGCCATCCCGAATCTTGGGAGACACGGCCGAGAGTCCGCACAAGCTATCGGCCCTGGGTACTCCGGGTAGCACCAGAATCCTACACCGATCTTCGGGCCTACTACCAGAGCCCGCATCGGCGGGATCCTCGACGGCGCGCCGCTAAGCTGGACCTTCTTTTTAATCCGCCACAGAGGATCGACGGCCAAGAAGAGGCTCTTGTTATCCGGCTCTCCCCGAGAGAAAAGGCTGAGATGATGGCCCTTGAAAACTAAGCGAGGACAGGTGGAGAAAAATTAAAACGGCCCTTTTTAGGGCCAACAATTTTTCTAACGTCGAAAAAATCTTTTTCTTCAAAAAAAAAACCTATGCCAATAATGAAATTAGCCGACTGCCGCTAACAACATTATCCCTGATACTCATCAGAACAGGGGATCCGGATTATTATTTTGTCATTGCCATGAAAATATATGTTAATTGTACGGAAAATGGGCCCTATCAGCAACGACTTTGAAACTTTGACAGGTGCCAACGAATTCGTTGCAGCAACGTTGCTAACTTCCACGCCATCAAAATCAGATGTTTCGACTATGGAAACGACCAATAACCCTCAAAACTCACAGGATTTGCAAGTCTTAAATAGTCTGATCGTTTTTTATTTTCGATTGACAAAACGACTGTGGAATCGACTACTCCGAGGTCGCCAGAACTCGTTTTTCGACAACGCAACGACCATGGAATCGACCATCCGATCCCGTAATAGACCCGACCAATGCAAAAATCAACATGTTTTCGCGGTGGTTTTTACGACGGTCGTTTTGTGCTTAAAGTTTACGAAGTATTTTGCCGGAACCACTACGCAAACCACTGCTCCACGATATTCGTTTTAATTAGTAGTTTCGACGGTGCTGACAACGGAATAACCCACTAACATTTTTTTTATGGTGGTTAGTACGTACCTAAAAAAGGTTTGGAAATATTGAAAAAATTGGTTTTAATTGTCGTGAGTTCCAACAAGATCATGTAAACAAATTATGGAAGATTGCCAATTGTACCACAGAGTTTGGCACAGTTTTTGTGAATAAAGTTTGTGTTACAGCATATCTCGCATCGTATTATGCAGATAATTTCGTAATGTTATGATCATATTTCCAGTAAGTCACGGAAGGAGTTCACGTGTATCCATCGTAATCAGAATGGTATTATTTTTACACTCACCTTGCAATTCGTACAATTCTGCAGCAGTCACGATTCTGCCATCAGCGTTTTCGATATACTTTTAACACAAGAACATTTTACTAAGTTGCTCCATGGTCCACAGAAACTGTATAACCAAGTTGAATCTCTTTCGCGCAACACGTTGCCCAAATAAAACGAAAGCGTGCGCTACCGGAATACGCCAATGTCGAATTCTTATCTGCACAAACATCAATAAACAACCTTTAGCCAACAGTATTTTTCAATTACTAAGAATCGTAACACCGATCACTTCGTCGCCGATTTCCTCTTCTTCGATGCATTCTCTGAATTTATCTAAATTCGTTATGAACTTCTCTTTAACATTCTCAATGATGACGGCGAGTTGTTTCTACATTATTTAAAAATAAATTCTTATTTTTTACATGCTTGAGGATCTTTATTATCGGTCTCATCGTTATCTTCGTCATCGCTCGAATATTCAGTTATTTGTATCTTCAATTCTTTGAGTTTTTTTGCCATCGTCAGATACAGTGTGTAACAGGTGCCAGGCTCCTCACATTAAATTTCCGTATTACGTAACTTCCGTATAGGATGGAGCGTTCAAACGAGGATTTCGAGGACCCGAGTGTTCGGGAATTAATTCTCGTGTGTCAGTACCAAAATATATGATAAAATGTTCTTTATTTAATTGAATTACCGTACTCGCCTCAGCTTTCACCCTTTTTCTTGTATGATTCGGAACGTTTCCACCCGTTCGCGGTTTAGAAATGTCCGGTTATTTTACCAGTATTCGCCAATGAACGGCGGCTCCGGTGTGCGCCCGATCCAGGCTAGGGACAGACAGCCTTACTCTAATACGGTAAATTTTATGCTGGATTGTCGCCACTCAAACTATTCCGCAGTGTGGCGCTGCATATCACCTCAGAGATCCACACGTATATATAGGTATATTGGAATTGTAAACACGTAGCCTTAACCTACAAACGAAAACATTACGGTCGCGGTTATTTGTTCTTCGCTTTTTCGGTTTTTTTATCACCAAAAACAATACAAATAATTAACATTAAAAGTGCGTGTGAATTTTCTTTTTTTGGGCATATGTGTGTCTCGTTAAGTTGCGATGTCAACGTGCATCGTGCCCGGTTGCACATCGGGATACAAAACAAATCCTGGAAAATTCCATTTTTTTACCATTCCGAAAGATTCTGCATCTTTAGAATTGTGGAGACATGCTGTGAAACGTGAAGATGTGAAATGTGGGCATCCAGTGTGTGAAGATCACTTTTCCAAAAACGTTATTATTTGGCAGCGTCAAATCCTGGGAGCCGATGGGCGCATACTGGGTGTTGTAAGTTTTGTGATTATATAAGTTAATAACTATCAGTTGAGTAAAACATGCCCCTTTCATTATAAATATGTTCATTGCAGTCGACGTATAAAATACCACGGTTGGCAAAGGGGACAGTACCTTCGATATTCCCATGGACTGAAGCGGATTTATCGACCGAGACAATTACACCATTGCAGACTGACGAGAGTTCAGTTTGCCAGCCTAAAACAGAAAATCCACAGGATGGTTTTTCGGATGATAGAGATAGTTGTTGTCCACTGCCACAAAAGCGTCAGAAAGTGCACGATGGAACGAAAGAAAATAGTACGCTCTCATCCTTCGTCCAACTACAAGAAAAAGAAGAGCATTCTCAAGAAATCGAAGAAGTACTCGGTGTCGACAAAAGCCAAGCACTGAATTCTCACTAAAGCGATGCGGCTCCAGCATGTACAACTATGGAAGTCGAAACAACATCAAGTGCCTCATTAACATTCGATAAACTATTAGCAACAGAAATAAAGCTGCCTTCTGGATGGCTGATGGAGAAGACAACTTGCGAGAGAACAAGACTGATGATATTAATGACACACAGGTGCATAAATATCGAGAAGATTTACAAAACGTTCATCTTTAAAGCGGTGACTGTGACAGATGATTTGTCCATTCAAGTCACAGTTCTCGACAAGCCTGTGAACCTATCACAATTGAACTTTCCTCATCGTGTAATAAGTACAATTCAACTTCAAGAGTTATCTAGTACACACGATCGATAGGAAGAATGTTTGCAAGGGATGCACTGGTTTGTCGGTTGAGGCGCACATAAAAAATGGAAACTGGAGCAGTGCAAGCAAAGACGTCACTGAAACGTGGCGCCATCACGGATGTAGTCTCCTGCTTTTGAAGTGACGTCTTGCCGCTCTTGCCGAACGACGCAAAAAAAACGGTTGCGACAAAGTTTCGCCGATGGAAGTCGGAAACGAATAAAAACAAACGGAATAGCGCTCCAAATTCTCCGACGCAGAGAAAAGCAATGATTCGCTTGCGAGGAAAACTCCGTGCAGCGAAAGCATCACAGGCGAAAGCTCGGGGAAAGTGCAAAAACTTGCAAGACCGACTGAAATTTTGCTAGGCAAAATTCAAGCATCTTATTTATTTGTAAGTCCACCAACCCAAACTTTGTCATTTAACATAAATGATTTGTACGCAAAAAATATAAATATATAAAATATAATATATACTATTATATTTTACATATTTTATTACTACGTAATAAAATATAATGTGAGCATCGCGAGAACAACAATACTTTTTATTATGTTATATTTTATTGTGCCTATATACGGCCGATATAGTCGCAGACGCTGAGATGACTACCAGCGCCACACAGCGGCTGGCGACATTTCGAAGTGCCGCGAGTGTGCTGAGAGCCAGTGGGCTGGCCCGATCCGCGCCACCTGTGGTGGCAAGATGGCTGCTCCGCACTGCCGTTCCCACTGTGACGTCATGGCGCTAGGCGAGTCGATGACAGCTCGCTCAGCTCGCGATTTTCGATCAGTGGTGTAACGTAAAGTTGCAGTGGTATCGACGAGTATCGATAATCGTGTTATCCGAGGCGCGCGGATTCGAATACGATGTGAGGTACATAAATAGCGTATACATATACATATATTAGAGATAGGAATGGTCACTCGAGAAAATTACTTAACTACAGAAAATGTTATAACCATCGACACTCAATACGGGCGAAAGAAGACAAAACACACCGTGGAAATTCTCTGGGAACTCGGAGGCCTGCTTAGACCCTTTCAAGTGGAGGGCCATAAAACCCTTGAACGAGAAACTTTCGCTGAAAGAACAGATGCTACATGTGGACACCTCATTCCGAAGAAAACGCGGATCGAGGAAACGTCTGCCTGATTAACGTCTTCGAGTAAGTAAGAAAGAACCGTAAAACGGCGCGGCCGCTTTCACCGGTGCCACCCTAGACCACTCTGGAAAGCCCGCATGAGTGCCGCGAGCTACCCCCACAGAACTCTACAACGAGGGCGGTATCTGACCAGCGACTAGACAACGCATTCGCTATAAGAGTTGGGTTACTCCTACCCTTGGACATCGAGGAAGCAGGATCGGCAGAAATCATCGAGTGGGAAAAGGGAAAAAGTTAAAACGGGCAGAATTTGGTTGCATCTCGAGTCGTGAGCTTCGAGCTCCTGAAAAATAAGTTTGTAACAATATATGGAAACATTGATTGCAATTTCAATTAGTAGTGTCGTTTATTCCGAGTTCTCTCGGTCACCCGAAATATTACCTTTGGATTCCCTTCCATAGTTCCCGCGCACCGCGAGTCGAATACTTTCGTGTTCCACGGGCGAATCGAACCTTCGCGCCATCTCGTGCGAGATAACAATAGATTCGCGAAAAGTCAACGTTACATTGGTGACAGCGGTGGGATCCGCCAACTCATCGGTGCGCGTTTAAACGAACTGTGCGCGGACGATTGGTGACAGTTTATAAAACTTATAAGTGACTCTATTTATTTGGTAGCACGTCTAAACAACTTCGTCAAATGATTTTTAACAAAAAAAACTTGGTCAAAAGAACTTCTACAAAAATATCTTCGCGACAAAAGAACCTTTACAAAAATATCTTCGCGACAAAAGAACTTCAACAATAATAACTTCAACAGAAAAATACGCCACGACAAAATATTATAATTCACCGAATATCGAATTAGTAGTATCTCCGAATGTATGACAAGCAAATAACTCTCA
>JAPYZC010003818.1:0-22386 GCA_030522665.1 Ichneumoninae sp. A BG-2022a
ACACGGGTTTTCCGCAGTTTCCCCGTGTCCTCGGCAAATGCGGTACAGTGTAGCTAAGTCGGCTGCGGACGCACTGGAAGTTAGGTAGCTTAGTGAAGTTCGGGAAGGGAGTGATAGGGGGGGAAAGGGACGGATTACGTAAAAACCCGAAGAGGGTATACGATGGAACATACAAAAATAAATACTATCGCATATCTAAATGATGAATTCGTAAAGCATCTTTTGAGGAAGAGAATGAGCCGTAGTACATTAAAAAACAAGCAAAATTTACGGATTATTTTTTGAAAAAAGTGAACAAATATATACCTTCTCGAAAATTAGCACATACCAGTTAATCTTTTTGCATTATTTTTCTACTTTAAGAACATCTGCTGTAATACGAATCACCATTCACTACAATCAATACAAACTTTCAAACTGAAAACATCTGCAAGAGTTTACAGACAATACTGTAGAATAGTCCAGGCCTCTGCCTGGATTATTCGAATAGATATGGGCAGTACAATAATGATGGGCAGTTTACAGTACATATATGAGACGTTCCATTTTATGTAAATGTCAAGATCAATGAATTTATTGCAATTTTTAAATTAAATTCGCAAGGCAATGTGGAAACATTTTACCGCAAACCCCGCCGTGTTCCGTCTGTAATGAAAACAGGCATGCTCTTTTCCCAGGGGTACCGAAGCTTTCCCATCCAAGGGAATTATGATCCCACTGCCGTCTATCTGTTTTTATGGAAAAAACAGACCTTTCACACTTTCCTCGTAAAACGCGTCGTAACACTTCATCTAAACTCCAACACCAGTGGTAAAAGAACTACAATTTTTAGGTAATATTTTGTCAAAGTGCGCGCAGAAAAAAAGTGTGTTAAAGCTGAATAAAATTGACTTAGAACTAATAAAATGGCTTATTTGTATATGGGCTTAATAGTGTTTTATTCAAATCTAATAAATTAATTTATCTAATTGTACATTCAGTTTTATGACTGATGTTTCTTCTAATCAAATAAATTATTTCTTCAACGGAAATAAATTCCACGCAAATGTTCGGTTTACTTGAGGGAAATAAATATCTATTGAAGGTGCTGTTTTCGTCGAGCGAGTCCTAGTGGCCAAATCACCTATTTCATTGCCTTACAAAAATCCGCACAGCTATGCTTTAAATACATATTTTTATCAAAGATGAATACCGCACATTACTCGAATCAAGTAAAAATATCCTTGCCTCAAATAAAATTCCAATAAATTCAAATAAAAACTATTCTAATATCCAATTTTATTGATAGTCAACAAACTTTTTTTCTGGGTCCTTTGCATACATACAGCCGCATATAAAATTTTTTCTCATCAGTTTAAATTCCACCGATTTACTTCCCGAATTTTAATCGAATGTCTCTCGATCCCAGTATGATTAAAAAAAAGAGTAATCGACACGACTGACGATCGGCGCGCCAGATACGAAATCCCTAATATTCCCATAGCTGCACGCGTCGCATCGATCCCATCGTAACTTACCGCCCCGACCCTCTAATGCACACATACACTCGTCCCGGCGTTATGGAATTGCCATTATATTACAACTGTACTCGTCTGATCGAGTTGCACAAGTCTCGGAGCTTTGATTCGAGATATCAGAATATTGGCTGTAGCATTATATCGAAGTCGGTGATCGCTTTTCAGGTTCATTGGACGTTGAAGTCCCAGTTACTTCGTTATCCCCGCCCACCCATTCCCGTCATTGCCGTCCCAATTGGAGTTGCACATCGACTCGGGGACTGTGCCCGCGTTGAAACTTCCTCCTGGCCTGATATCGATATGCTCGGGCGACTAATTAAATTCTAAATGAAGTCGGTCAGAGTTCACCGGGTTCTCCCGACCCGACTCTCTATTTCCTACGCTCGTCCGGGCAGCGGCAGTTCCCCTTTAACTTTAAAGTTATGATTCGCTTACTTCTGGCATATCTTTTGCTTCGTTCTTTATCTTCTTTATCTCACGGCTTTCCCATCCCATTTCCTACCCCGTACGAACTTTCGACTCGTCTCTTATATACACTACATATAATGGGCCGGAGTAAGCTTCTGTAGTACGAGAGAAACGATCATCTTTCACTGAGCGAACGTCTTCAATAGCCGCTCAACGAACGGTGGGAAATAGGATGCCAGAAGTTGTATTTCGGAAGACTCGGGGTACGTACACGTAGAAAGATTCAATTATTCAAGAGATTACATTACTTCGTTTGCACAGCAGCCGGGAAGGGTTGGGCGGCGGAGGTGAAACGGAGGGAAAAGAGATGCACCCGAGCGAATCTCGGCACGGAAGACTCGGATTAAGTCGAGCAAAAATCTTGAAGGTATAAAAAAAGGATAATATAGGATTAATCAACATTTGAACAAGGCGAAGCGTACAGACGGGACGGAAAAATTATGCAGGATCACTGGGACTCGAAGGACCACGATGCGGACAAATTGCTTACATTTTCACTGCGATTTTTACTCTTCCGACGATAATCTATCGTACACAGGTTGGGGGAGCTTGGAATTAATAACGTTATTCACTCGAGTGTAATTTTAACGACTTCGCCACAGTCGGTGGAACACTTCGGTTAAAGAATTACATTGTTTCGTGCAGAATTGTTTGAACACGTTTGGGGAAATTCTTCGTTGACACAGTCGTTTACCTTTCGGTAATGAAATTATCACCACAGGTCGATGACCTGCTTGGTTATTAAGGAGGGAGTCTCGCTGCGCGCTGACCTCGCATAAGTTCGACAAGAATAAGAGAAAATTGCAAGTACTTCTTGATGGTGTAAAAATGTGAAAAAAATCGTGTATACTAAAGGTACTGAGAATAATTTTTTCAGAAAAATAAATGAATCATTTTCATAAAAAAAAGTTTTGTTGCCGGGTAATTTGTTAACCAATTAATGATTTGATGAATTTGTTAATAACATTTCGCGATTATTATTGTGCAAAATTAATCTTCTCAGTACCTTTAGTATACATGATTTTTTTCAGACTTTTACACTATCAAGAAGTACTTGCAATTTTCTTTTATTGTTGTCGAACTTATGCGAAGTCAGCGCGCAGCGAGACTCCCTCCTTAAAAAAACTGTTTGTTCTCAAAAAAAATTTCCACACTTAGGGCCGAAGAATTCAGGTTGACGGCTCTTTGAGAATGTGTGTAATTTTTTTTAGGTATCAACTTAGAGTAAGACAATAGCTGTAAAAATGTATAACATTGCTAATAAAATTTTCTTTTACTATTATACACCATACCACTTTTGGAGCGGAAACTTTTGATTTTTGAGAGATGTTTGTAATTTTCTTGAATTATTCATAATGAAAATCACTGGCTGCTCGGTGGAGGAAGATATTCCGGATGAACGCCACTTAGATGTCAAAGATCCAGAATATCAGATCCGTCGAGATCTTGGATCACTGATTACATTTACGCGCAGTAGTTTCGTTGAGGAAGTTGCTGCCCATAGCAGATTGGTCTACCAAGCCTCTTGAATACGGAGGGTGGGTTTCTTGACGTTTCCAACTACCGGGAAGTTTGCACGGTCGTAATATATACTACCCAATAATACAAATACGCAGTACAGGCAAGAGTATTTAACGGTGGTAGGAATTTCAGAGCGTGACATCGGGCCGGACATGGCTTAGCCTGGGTCTCGTCAAGCCTTGATTTAAAGCTCGAAATTTTCAACAGCACTTCTTGTTATAAATGAGTTAACACTTTTAGATTTAGCTTCTCTCACGTATCGTCAAATCTCGGTATTTGGTTTTTTATATTTTGATTTTAATATATTATTTTCTAAGAAAAACGGTATTCCTGTGGCCATGTATAGTCAATGCAGTGCGCATACATCGACTTAAACGATAGAAACTGTCGAACACATGGTCGCCATTCATTTTGCCAATGAATTTTTTTAAGAGGGATGTCTCTTGTATATGACCCTTCAATTTCGCATTTTTTGGGCAAAAATGCAAATTTTCTTTTTTAATCTTTTACCTTGGGTAATGTATGGAAAATATGCTACTTGAAAACAATGGCGATGTTTTTAATTCGATATCTCGAATTTTTTTTTCGAAATCCATTCACGATTTCTCGGTCCCCATTGATATTTTTCCGAATCCGAGGTACCTATTCTGTGATACGCCAAAAAAATCATACGAGTGCTTTTTACAATCGTTAATGACTTTCTTCGGCCCGTCACAGGTCGATGAAAATGGGCGAAAATCCAACGTGAAGGGGTTACCCTCCAATGTTCCATTCTTTGGGCACTTCAGTGTCAAGACAACAACTTTAAGTACAAAAACTGTTAAACACATGGTCTGGTTTATTCGACGGAAATGGGTCATCGAATGACTCCAACGTCAGGCTCGTACGGCAGCCAATTTAATTTCTTAAGCGACATCAATACATATCGAAAATGCGAATTGCTTTGGCCACGGATTTTTTCAAGAGTCATAAAAGAAAAAAAAACAGTCTTTATCGTTACTCGACAAATAACAACTCACTCCAAAGAAATCGTTATCCGTTTTCGAGGTTACTCAATCGATATCCGCACTCTCCGCAATCACGAGACGGGTGGAGTAATCTGCTATGGTTAGCGACTTACTCGACGAAACTCGTCTGCGCGCAAACGTAGTCACTGACAGGCAATCGACTGGTACTGAATAAAAAAAAATTAAGCAGCCATCCCTGATTGAATGGCGCAAAGCCATTCCAACCCTCTTAATTGGCAACCTCCGACTTTTGCATCCGGCCGATTTTCCTTTCCTTTCCTCGTCCCATCTTATCTTATTGAACCTGATGTTTTGAGCGATGTTCTTTCATTGAGGATCTGTCCCTACGTCTCCCACGCACAGGCCTTGAAGAATCTATTCTACTCTCGCCGCCATACCCCTCTGCTCTCTTTCATCATTAATCTTTCATTTTGTTTCCAATCTGCTTCAACTCACCTTTTGCGCAACTAACCTTTTGCATTCTCTCCCTTGGATCCGTAATTAGGTTACTATATAAGCTTTTTAGATCTATATCCTTACTCATTACTGCGATCAGGTATACTTACACATAGAAGTCCTAATGCTTGTTAACAGCTCACGTAGTCACTGATTGAAAGTTCTAATTGAAAGGAACAACTCTAAAGTGCAATTATTGCACTACTAGGCAATCGGTGCGGCTATGGACACGTAAAGGGACCATCAAGGGGTTCATGTTTTCTCATTAATCTTTCATCTTGTTTCCCATCTGCTTCATTCGCACAACTAATCTTTTGCATTCTCTCCCTTGGTTCGATATTGAGGTCGCCATGTAAGCTTTTACATCTACATCCTTACTCGTGGCTGTGATCAGTTATACTTGCATAGAAGTTTAAGGTTTGTTAACGACTCACGTAGTCACTAATTTAAGGTCCCTTTTGAATCTGGGTAACGGAAAGGGAACAACTCTAAAGTGCCATTATTGCACAGTCAAGTAATAGGTGCGACTACGAACCCCTAAAAGGACCTTTAAGAGGTCCATCTTTTATCATTGATCGTTCACCTTTTTTCCTTCTGCTTCATTCGCGCAACTCACCTTTTTCGTTCTCTCCCTTGGATCTACAGTTAAGGCCCTATATAAGCTGTTTAGATCTACACTCGTGGATGTGATCAGTTATACTTGCACGTAGTGGTGTAATGTTTGTTAATGGTTCGTATAGTCACTAATTGAAAGCTCCCTTTTGAATCTGAGTAACGGAAAGGGAACAACTCCAAAGTGCAATCATTGCACGATTGGGCAGTCGGCACGACTCCGAACCCCTAAAAGGACCATCGAGAGGTCCATCTTTTATTATTCACCTTTTTTCCGTCTGCTTCATTCGCGCAAGTCACCTTTTCCATTCTCTCCCTAGGATCTATAGTTAAGATCCTATATAAGGTGTTTAGATCTATAAACGTGGCTGTGATAATGTATACTTGAAGTGCAATCATTGCACGATTGGACGATCGGTGCCGCGACAGACCCCTAAAAGGAGCATCTAGAGGTTTACCATTTATCGTGAATCTTTCATCTTGTTTCGTTCTGCTTCATTCGCGTAACCGTGCTTTTTCATTCTCCCCCTTGCATCTATATGCAGGTCCCTATACAAGCTTTTTAGATATATATCCGTACTGGTGGTTGTGATCAGTTATACTTGCACGTAGTGGTGCAATGTTTGTTAATGGTTCGTATAGTCACTAATTGAAAGCTCCCTTTTGAATCTGAGTAACGGAAAGGGAACAACTCTAAAGTGCAATCATTGCACGTTTGGGCAATCGGTGCGGCTGCGGACCCCTAAATGGACCGTCGAGAGGATGGGCGCCTAAAAGCGTTTTGCTCGGCAACCGGCGCTTCTCTTTGTATCACACTATACCGAAGTATATTATGTATATGGCCTCTGCACGTATACAGTATATACGGAGATTTCGTTCTTTCCAATCTTCCGAGTTTGAGTGAAAGCAGGCACTAGTCGAGTAAACGGTCGTTGAGTTGAATCCTGCTGCTCGCCCGCGGATCCACTCGTCGGCTGGTTCTATCGTTGGAAAACGCGCGTGCTGGGTACGTATATTGCGGAATATACTGTACTGTAGTATACGATAGTATTCTTCTCGTTGTGATGTGCGAGGGAACGAGCGAAGAAACGAGGCACAGGAGGAGGGAGAGGACTGGCGAAGTTCCAACTCCATTTGAAAAAGAACTCTGGGCTCTCGCAGATCAAGCGGGCTCGAGCCGCCCCTCGGGCCATTCCGAAACAAAATCCTGCGTTCACTTGTGCACTGGTGCCGGAGAACGAGAGATGAGAATTTGTTCTGTAGTCACTTATGCGGATGAGCGGAGAAAGGCGGGGGACGGGGTGGGCCGAGGAGGGCACGGCTGGGGGACTGGAGAGGAACCGAAGAAAATTGATTCGAGGCGGTGGCGCGATAATGCAGAAATAAAATCTCGCAGACGTATGTACTCTCTTTCCTCTTTATTTCTATCGTAAATGCTCAGTCAGCCGGAGTCTCGAGCGGGCTAAGAGAAAATGGCACGTTTTATCAGAAAATTTCTGACGTACAGGCCTGTAGTTATTGTGGACCATACAGATTTGCCTGTCTGGCGCAGGAGGGTTCAGAATTTCTTGGTCAATCGCGGGCGAATTCCTGTCGAACTTACACTGAGAAACAGGATGGTATTTCCAACTGTAACGAATAGTTGCCAGGGGGGGACATCTATATAGATAGTTTGTGATAGTATATACTCAATTGATTAAACTATAATTATACAGTAGAACCTCGATTATCCGAACCAATTGGGACCGGAGCTCGTTCGGATTAACGAAAATTCGGATAACACAACAGTCAAACTGTGTTAAGCGATATAGCATGATACATATCGAAAAATTACAGTACCCACATATTTTAAATAACTTCAAACCTTCATCACGAAATCCATAGTTTTCGTTTGGCGCAAGAGATTTGTACGTCTTATTGCAGCCAAATTTTTTTAATGTCAGAAATCGTTAACTTATAAATATCATACTCTAATTTTTTTCCGGCGTAAGTACATTATCCATAACGCACTAAACTACGAGACCAGTTACGAGATTAACGAAGATAAATTTTGAATACGTGCGTATTTGCTCGGTTGAGAAGCTCAAAAATACTGTGCATACGACTGGCGTGCATTTACCGTACCGCTGTGTGAGTCTACGCGAGCTCGAGCGTTCTTGAATTGGCTTGTTGTTTGTAGCGTGCAACAATGTATTGGCGCGCAACAATGTAAGAATTCTAGAATTTCGCGCAATTGTTCGGATAATAGAAACTTTATCCGAACCAGCGGCGGTTCGGATAATGGGTGTTCGGATAAACGAGGTTCTACTGTAGTTACAACTATAATTTTTTGGTCATTCTCGTAACTGTAAAATGTAGACGTCCCCCCTGGTAACTATTTAACCAGGTATACCAGGTGGTATTTATTTACTATGTAAGTTTTTCTCAGTGTACAGTTTTTCTTTCTTTCTTTCTTTATTTCTTTCAAACAGCCAGATTTCGAAAGAAGTGTCGTGTCTGATTGATTTTTAAATGTTTCGGCGACAGGTGAAACAAGAGGGGGGATGGAGTAGTGAAATTCAACATGGGTCCATAACAGGCAACGCCACTCCCAAGATCTCACTATTGACTAACAATGCTCAGTCAGCCGGAGTCGCGAGGTGGCTGAAAGAAAATGGCACGTTTCATCCGAAAATTTGTGACGTATCGGCCTGCAGTTATTACGCAGTCTGCTACAGAAGGGTGGAGAATTTCTTGGTCAATCGACGACGAATTCTTATCAAGATCTCACTCACAAGATCTCGTTATTCACTAACAATGAGCGCTCCATCTATCCTACACAGTGTCCCCGCCCATTCTCCCTTCTTGCCTTTTGCTTTAACTATCTGTCTACCAGTCTGAAAGTTTCGTTGGTTTTTCGACTGGAAATTCAATCAGTTGGACCGCCCAACAAAACGCGAATCCAATCCCACTTCAACTTCAACTTCACTTCACCGCCACTTCAACTTTTTCCTCTAAGGAGGCCATCTCTGGTCCTGACTATTCTAAGTCCTCTCACGCGCGTCTTCAAGCCCTGCTTTTCGTAAATCCACCTAGAAGACCATTATGCTTTTGCATATATGGAGGACATGTCCGTGATGATTTTTTAAAAAATATTTTCGTAATGACTTTTTATTATTTTTCCGTAATGACTTTTTAAACATTTTTCCACAATGCTTCTTTAGGATATTTCGGTAACACTTTTCAGGGACACTTTTAATCCAGAAGTCTCGTCACAGACCCATCTTAACATAAAACCTTTGATTCTCATGTGATTTCCCCGTGCTTCGTAAAATCGCAAGCCGTAAATTGCCACTGTGTCGACTAAATGTGTAGGAATAATTGTTTAATCTCCGGCTGTGATTGTTCGTGAGTGAGGGAGCGAGAAAGCCCACTGTGGCCTGACCTGATGCGAGGCAATAAAGCACACGGTGTTCGACGCGTATCATTATTATCACGATAATCGTGGCCCTGTGGGAAGTCCTGCTCGCCAAGCGAACCTCCCTACCAGCCTCGGACAGAATTTATAGCACGCAGTGGCAGACCGTCCTGCAATGTACACTGTGCATCGTTGCTACCCCTGTTACGCGGTGTGAGAACGCGCGTGCGGACTGACCACACAATCGTACTGGTCCAGCGGCCGCGGTACACAGCTCCCACGCATCCCTTTCGAAACAGCCTCGGTATTGTTCTCGTAGGAAATTGTGGAGCACACAGCATCTACACCGATATTCCGGCTTCTGACATTCGACGGACGTGCATTATAGCATTGGAGCCTCTGTAACAGCATTCGGTCCGTCTCCTCGTTTCCCTCGGATCCCAATTCATCTGATACTCTACTGTACTCTATCGCACAATCCGTGCCCCCTGGGCAATCTATTGTTCGCTTTATCGTTGTGTCGAACAGAACACAATTTGAAACACATCCACTTTTTGGGACATTTCAATTATTGTGAACCTTTGGATGGCTCGGTTCGACTAATTCGCTGTTAAAATTTGGCATCAAGAGATGGTCAAACTTTTAACGATGTTCCGATCTCATACGACCCAGAGCGTTATGATTACTTCTTTGAAGTCTGGAATCCCAATTCATCTGATTTCCCTCGAGTCCCAATTCATCTGATTTCCATTGAGTTCCATTTGATCTGATTTCCCTGGAATCAGAAGTCATCGGATTTCCCTCGAATCCCAATTCATCGGATTTCCCTCGAATCCCAATTCATCTGATTTCCCTCGAATTCCAATTCATACGATTTCCCTCGAATTCCAATCCATCTGGTTTCCCTCAAATCCCAAGTCATCTGGTTTCGCTCGAATCCCAAGCCATCAAATTTCCCTTGAATCCCACTTCATCTGATTTCTGTTGAATCCCAATTCATCTGATTTCCTTTGAATCCCACTTCATCTGATTTCTGTTGAATCCCAATTCATCTGATTTCCCTTGAATTCCACTTCATCTGATTTCTGTTGAATCCCAATTCATCTAATTTCCCTCGAATTCCAATTCATCTAATTTCCCTCGAATCCCAATTCATCTGATTTCCCTCGAATTTCAAGTCGACTGATTTCCCTCGAATCCCAATTCATTTGGTTTCCCTCAAATCCCAAGCCATCAGATTTCCCTCGAATCCCACTTCATCTGATTTCTCTTGAATCCTAATTCATCTGATTTCTCTCGAATCCCAATTCATCTGATTTCCCTTGAATCCCAATTTATCTGATTTCCCTCGAATCCCAATTCATCTGATTTCCCTTGAATCCCAATTTATCTGATTTCTCTTGAATCCCACTTCATCTGATTTCCCTTGACGCCCAATTCATCTGATACCCTACTCTATCGGGCATTTCTTGCCTCCTGGGCAATATTGTTCGCTTTATGGTTGTATCGAACAGGGCACAATTCGAAACGCATCCACTTTTTGGTACATTTCAATTATTCTGAACCTTTGGAATGCTCGGTTTGACTAATACGCTTTCAAATTTTATCACCAAGGGATGTTCATACTTTTAACGAATTTCGGATCTTATCCGACCAAGAGCGTTCTCATTACTTGTTTAGCGACTTCATTCTGTCCAATGAAGTTGCGGAACTTCAAGGTGATTTTAATGAACCTTTGACAAGCAATTTATTGAAGAACGAAGTATTGCGGATCCGTGATCTCGAATACGAAATTTGAAAAACCGAATTATGTTTGACACGTACACCCAAGAGTGCCACACACAGCCAGCGTTGGCACAGCGTCGGCCAATACCGGTTCTGTGTGACATTCCCACTAGGGCACACTCAAAGTGTACGTGACATTTTTCCACTTAAAAAAGGTGCCATGTCGCCCGTCTTACCCGACACTCCGACGGGTGCATCGAGTCCACTGGCATTAAATCGTTAATAGCGTTTTTGCCTCTCGTGCTTCCACCTTTGTAGCGTATTCGCGAAACTCTCAGGTGTGTCAAAACTTCGCTCTCCACCTTTTTCCACACTCTCTGCAGAGCTTTCGACGCGAGCTTATCAGATAAGAGTGGGTGGCTCAGTTGACACGAGACGCTTCCCTCTGTACCTGCGTTAGCATCGTATCGACTTATTGAGATTCGTACTTTTAATGCCCTTTGTCTCTGTTCGCGGATTACCATTTTGTGCTTTACCATGGAACGCCGTGCGCCGTGTAACGCGGAACTCGAGGGCTTTCGCCGTTCAGTTTCGTGGGGGGGGGGGGGGGGGGGGGGGGGGGGCGCCGGCTATGCAAATGGGCGAGGAAATCGAGGAAAACGAGGGAAGTGAGAGTGTATAACGCGATAGAAGTATAAGGAGAGAGTCCCCTGCGGATATCTCGCAGTCGGCTGGCAGCCGGCTATAGCCTGCCTGTGAGTCGGAACGACAGAAACCATTGTCAGACGTTTACGAGTGTAATCGTGTAGAACGTGAAACTTTTGCCGGGTAGAATTGCGCCGCGACTATACATACATATACACACGGAGTGTTGTAAGTTTTATCATCTCCTCATTGCGGCAATAAAAGGAACGGGAATGCGGAAGTGCAGCAGTCGCTGCACATGCACTACGATCCGATATGGAATCTATTTGGCATATTAAACTGGATTAGCGTCGCCGGTTGCGATACAGCATACTGCGAGCGCATACCGTCATAATTTTATTGTTACCGGTATAGGTACGTGACGGCAATAGGAAGAGCTGCATTGGACCGAGATAGGATAGTGAGGAGATACGGAAAATTATGCGCGGCGAGCCTGCGGTGAAGTTTCCATGTTCTTACCGTCTTTGGTTGTCCAGGTGGGATTGTGCCGTTATTGAAACAAACTGCACGTCGCTGGCTCCACACTGGCGGACGGGCGGGAAAATGGCATAGCGGCGCTTCTCCGGCGAGCGGGGATAAACCGGGCAAAGCCGACAGTCTTTGGAGCATTAATAAGCACTGGGCAATGTTTATGTTAGCCGCGTGTAGGGTCATAACGTATTGCTACTAGGGGAGAGCGGGGGGGGGGGAGTGGGACAGTGGGGCAAAACGGGAGTCCAGGGGGCAAAACTCAATTTTCCAATAATTTTTGGATACTCCATTTTGTTCCAACGATACATCCGGATTTTCAACCCCATTTTTTTCCAGCGATACATCCGGATTTTCAATCCCATTTTTTTCCACGGACCACCATCGCAACCGTTCGAAGGTTATTGGAAAAGTGCCCTTCATCTCATTATTCCGTTTTGCTCCGCTGTGCCATTTTGCCTCGCTCTGCCCTACACTACGGATTGGCAGAGAACATTTCTTAACAATCCCTGTCACGTCACTTCCCGTTTGAAAGTCATACTTTTAAATGAACTTCATACCGAAAATACGTCACTTCCGGTTCGAAAATATTATTTTTGACCGGAAGTTACAGCATACCGGAAATGGGTCACTTCCGGTACGAAAATCTTATTTCTCGACCGATCTTACGTCATACCAGAAATACGTCACGTCCGTTCGGAAATCTAATTTTTCGGCCGGAAGGGTCGTCATACCGGAAATACGTCACATCCGGTCTAAGAATCCTCGAAAAAATTAATTTTCAAACTAGAAGTGACATATTTCCGGTGTGACAGAAATGAGTTTGGGGTAATTATATATAATAAAGTTAGGAGGTCATCCATGGATTCCATGGATTCCTAACGAACGCTCGATTTCGAGAGTCTATTGTTTTACAATCTGTCACGTCAACAGACCTTGAAAGTGGCATATTTCCCAACGGATTTCATTGACGATATTTCATTAATAAAATCCGTTGGAATTCTACACATTTTTTTTTTAAACCATTTTTGTAAAAAAAAATGGTAAGGGTACCCATCATTCCCATAGGCTATATTCTTGAAATTTCGGCTTTCATAGCGTATAGAAGTGGATTTCGAAAATCCGAAATCACTCCCATACGCTATATTCTCGTGACTTCAGCGTTCGTAGCGTATGGGAGTGAATTTGGAAATCCTAAATCCCATATAGCACACAGGCGTGGAATTTGATATCGAATCGGAAGTAAGATTCGGTTCCTCAAGAATATGTTATCCGGCGATCGCGATTCGATGTTTTCAAACCGAGCTGTCAACCGAGCTGTTCAAACTTTATGATATTTGAAAATATTTAAGTAACCGAGCGAATGCAATTTCATTGGATTGCTTCACTGCAGCATTTGTCATAATCTATTGTCTACAATAAACAACATAAACACGCGAAACTAGCCTCGCGCGCGCAGCGCCCGATCGCTACTTAATCTTAACAATGTTCGCTGATTTACAAACAGTTAACGATTAACAAAAAAAAGAAACACAAAATCACAGTAAGTAAAAAAAAATTCGCCTGCCATTCGTTGCGTTATCGGAACAACTTGAGAAATAGCTGGTTCCACTGTACTAGGCAGATTATTTTGCCGGGTGTATACAGCGGCCGTGTGTATGTATAGCCAGAAATAGGCAAATATATGTATGTATACCGTATAAACGGATCGGGTAACTGAGGATATACCGCGATGCGGAGGGCGCGGTGCACCGACCGACACCGATAACTTCTCGCCCCTGCTTTTCAATCTTATTCCGGCATGAAGGGGAGCGAGGGAGAGATAGAAGGAGGAGATAGAGGAAGTCGAACTCTACTCCGCGAGTGGGTATATACGGGGATACCTGGGAAGCAGCAGCCGTGTGCCTGTACCTTGGGTAACGCCTACCAGTTTCTCTCAGGACCAGCGCCAGCGACCGAGAGCTCGGAAGTTCGACTTTGAGAGAGATCCGACGAGGCTGAGGCTGTTCCGCAGATAGAGCACAGCAAACCCGCTCGGGTACATGCACCACGGATAAAGACAGAGATCTTGAATATATCCCAGCCCGCTACCGGGGCTGCGGGACTCCCCGTCGTCCTCGTCGTATTCCCCCAAATTCGTCGTCCGCCCGGCATCCCCACAGCCCCCAATCTGCAAGATCGGTCCAACCTCCTCTTCCTTCTTCACTCACGGCCTCTTCTTCCCGCCTCCTCTTCGCATCCGCTTTCCATTCCCGTATTCTCATACGAACGTGAGCAGATTTCTCAAAGTACACTCTGCCCGAACTAAGGACGATATTTCCTTCGCCATTAAACGAAGATAGCGAGAGGCGAAGAGAACTTCGGGCACGGCTTTTACCTGCTTCGCTATTGTGCTCTTTTTTAAATTCTTCTTCGTTTCCTTCTTCGCTTCAACTCAGGGAACAGTTTAGTCCGGGCATAACGAACTTTTTTTCGCGATAAAAGTGGAGTCCGTAAACTCTGTCGGTGCGTGCTCACGTAAAGAGGGTAAACTCCATAATTTGCTGAAGACTCGATCTAGCTGGTCGAAGTTTTAAATGCCCTTGACTCTTTGGACGGCGAGAGGCCTGGCATATTCCAAATTGCGTGAAACTCCGCGCGATAACCTCTGAGGACCCGCATATTGCATTGATTCTTTGGTATAAGAGTACAATTTAGCGTAGCAAACTTGACAGTTTCGAATAGAGCGTAATTCGACGGATCCAATCATTTCTATTTTATTTCGGTAAGTTATATGGTCGTATCAAAGAAATGTGATATAATGATTATTGGAAAAAATGTTTCACTGATTTTAATCATTTCATTTTCGTTTTAGTCGACTGGAACTTCGAACAGGATGTCTCAGTTGATCTGGACTTTGGGATTGATGTTTTAGTAGACCTGGTTTTTGGGAACGATGTTTTAGTATACCGGGACTTTGGGAACGATGTCTTAGTAGACCTGGTCATTGGAAACTATGTTATAGTAGACCTGGTCTTCAGGAAAGATGTTTTAGTAAACCTGGTTTTTGGGAACGATGTTTTCGTAGACCTGGTCATTGGAAACTATGTTATAGTAGACCTGGTCTTCAGGAAAAATGTTTTAGTAAACCTCGTTTTTGGAAACGATGTTTTAGTAGACCTGGACTTCGGAACGATGTTTTAGTTGACCTGGTCTTTGGGAACGATGTTTTAGTATACCTAGACTTGAGCATGATGTTTTAGTATACCTGTACTTGAGAACGATGGTTTAGTATAACTGGACTTGGGAACGATGTTTTAGTATACCTGCACTTGGGAATGATGTTTTAGTATACCGGGACTTTGGGAAGGATGTTTTAGTAGACCTGGTCTTTGGGAACGATGTTTTAGTAGACCTGGCCTTTGGGAACGATGTTTTAGTAGACCTGGTCTTTGGGAACGATGTTTTAGTACATCTGACATTAAACAATAACACCTTAATCGCCGATATCAATTTTTCCTTCCATTTATTCATTAAGACGCGCATTAACTATTTCTCTCGTTAAAAAACTGATGGCAATGTTTCGTGAATGAATGGGTCACCGAATGCGTGTATTTGCTGTATTGGCGATTGATGCCGAGCTACTGGCTGAGATTGCATCGCGGTGCGTATGTGTGAACTACACAAGCGTCATCTAGCAGGCAGTCCGAAGCCTAAGCGATGTGACTGATTTGCACACTCCCACAGTGCACTATCAACGGCCGCGCTTATGTAGGTCATACACACATCGAATATAAACGAGAGTGTCGGCTCAACTGAGCTTTCGTGAATTTGTATTGTGACTCAGGGGTGCGCGAGCGTCAAGCAATTTCAAAACGGAAATGTCAACGATAAACAGAATTGCCGGTTCCAAGAAAATTGAACTATAACGAGGTACGGAGAGACGCGCTGTGCGGACCCCGATAAACCAACCCGACCGGGGACAATCCGTCGGTACTCGAACAATCGAAGCCAGTTGCAACACTAATGGAGATATACACAACTCCATACGTGCCTATTATAACTTCGATTCTTCATTACGAGGAGCGTGAGAGATAGCGATTAATATTGTCACCTATACATACATATTGGGTGTTCCGAACGTATCAATCAACAAGATAGACATCTGACATTTGGGAATTATACTCTATTGATTTAATAGATAACTCGAAGCAGAAAATATAATCTAATATATCAGATATTGCATTTTGGAAATTTACCTTTTCGACGAGTAAAAAATATAAAAGGTATCAGCTTGGAAATGCTTGAAACTTTGCGAAGTACAGTAGAACGTCGGTTTTCCGAACAACCATTATCCGAACCCGATCTTATCCGAAACGCCACCGGTTCGGAGAAAGTTTCTAATGTCTGAACTATGGCGCAAAATTCTCGTGTTCTTACATTGTTGTGTCACCTATACATTCATATTCGGTGTTCCGAACGTATCAATCAACAAGATAGTCATCAGACATTTGCGAATTATTATTTATTGATTTAATAGATAACTCGAAGCAGAGAATATAATCTGAAATATCGGATATTGCATTTTGGAAATTTACCTTTTCGTAGAGTAAAAAATATAAAAGGTGTCAGCTTGGAAATGCTTAAAACTTTCCGACGTACAGTAGAACGTCGATTTTCCGAACAACCATTATCCGAACCCGCTCTTATCCGAAACGCCACCGGTTCGGAGAAAGTTTCTATTATCCGAACTATCCGAACTATGGCGCAAAATTCTCGTGTCCTCACATTGTTGCGCGCTGCAAACAACAAACCAATTCAAGGACGCTCCAAGTCGCATTGCTCCTACCGTGCATGCACTTCGGTCTTATGCGCAGTATTTATTAGTTTTCCAGACCGAGCAAATAGATACACGTATATTGAAATTTTATTTTCCTTAAGGTAAAGTGAAACGAATTGCGACTTCAATGTCCAATCCTTCCACTTCTAAACGTAAGCATAATGTACTTACGGCGGACAACAAATTAGAAATTCTGTCGAAACTCGATAAGGGAAACATCGTTAGCGCGCTCGTATGATGTTGACGAATCAAAGATCTCTGAAAAAACGTACAACGTTCGTGAGCCAAACGAAAATTGTGGATTTCGTGATGAAGAAGGTTTGGTTACCGTTGAATATTGTAAAATTACATGAATCACGTTATTCCTCAAATATATATTATGATTACTTTTGTAATATGCGTACTGTAATGTTCTCTATATGTATCGCGCTATATCGTTTAAAGCATTCCTTTCGAATCTCCCTTTGTAAACTTTATGGGTTAAATTTTTGCAACATTGTAGTTAAAGTCTTTTTCAATGTGATTACGAAGTTTCAGGATTGGTTGCCGAATAATTTGTCGAAAAAATTAATACCAAAAATGAGGTTTTATGCACGAGTTTCTCTTATGGAAACCGAACTAACCTGGAGCATCAGAACAAAAATTAAAGTGGATACACTGAATTTTTGCGCAATATGAAAGGTGCTATGGATTTCTTAGAAATTCACAATTCAATATAAAATTTTTAAAAATATCATTACCGAACATTTCGAGAGTAATTATAATTTAAATTATGTAATCTGACGTTACTCGTTAAACCTGAGTCAAATTAACCTTTGCAATTTGCTATTTTCAATACAATTGACTTTCTTTTGTATTACTAAATATCTACGACTGCTTTTTTATTTGCCCTGTGATGTATCGAATATGGATTTAAAAAATGTACTTGACGATTCACGATAGTCCGTCAGTTGACTGGCATGCATCGCAAGAACTACCTTATCACAGCTTCACCATTCTGTTATCCGCATTTTCATTAATTCGAACGACCTCCGGTCCCAATTGATTCGGATAATCGCATTTGGACGCACCCGCATAGATTAACAAAAATAAAAGCAGTGCTTTAGATGGATTGTTATGTATAAGCATCCCGATATAAATCCCAATTGCGTCATAAAATTGTAGTAAAATAAAACGACACACCTAAGTTAAAAAAGAAAAATTGGTTATTCGAATTTTTCTGCCTCTTCCTGTTTCCGTGTTCACACAAGATAAGGGAGAATTAATGACAACGACTGATCAACGACGCCCTGAAACCAGCGTGGCATGCGGGCCAAATGATCTACGTTGGCGCTTTATCCACGGCAGGGGTTGTTTGGAATTCCCCAATTTTCAAGATAAAAAACAAAATTGCGCATTTCGCGAAAAATAAAACAGTTGTATATCATTGCGACACGAACCGCGTGGGGGGGGGGGGGGCAATATCGCGTATCTCCCGTGAAATAGAGACACCACAAAAGTTTACAAAGACCCCAAAGCGCTCGGAGCACTTTGCGGCGCGTTTGGTCTCATTTCCGTAAATGAGAAAAGCGCGAAAAGTTAGGCGCGTTAGCGCGGACAAGGCGGAGCGTGAAGATTTCCCCGTGACTTATGACGGCCTCAAAGGAGGGCCTTTGAGCCGGGCCGACGTGGTCCTTCCGCCGTTGCGCATCGCGGTCTTTTCATGTTGTTAACTAATGCATTGCACATTGTTAACCGTTTGTCTCGTTATTCCGGTGCCGGTGCGAGTTAAAGCGGCGCCTCAAAGAGTTTGAAGACCGAAGCCCCGAAACACATGAAGCTTCGTCCTTTGAATTCGATGCTTTCGCGAGAGGCCTTTTTGCGGTCGCGTCCTCCCGACTGGGGACGAAAAGATCGGGAAAACGGGAAAGAGAGCGAGCGAGAGAAAATTCGGAGCTAAGCTTTCCCACCAAGACCGTACGTCGTGCCATCGTCGCAACGCCGTGAGCTTATGGCTGGGTCGATCTAACACCCGGTACTCCGTGTGTCTGTAACTCGGCGGTTTAGGGGTGTTAGTGAGTACATACCGAGAGGAACGCGCACATCCCGTGAAAACCCCGAAAGCCCCTTGGGGATGTGAGGAATGTGAGAAAAGGGTGCCCCGCGGGTCCCTCTGCACTTGACATACTCTGATAGGAGGCGAGCATGGGATTCGATTTACCGCCACACGCGGTTGTACACCGCCGCAGCGGCAACAGCAATCCCTCCCCCATCCGCGAACCTCCCCCCCTGTCGTAAGAAATTTCACAGCTCACTTCTGTATAGGCACTAGCGGGTACAATATTATACTGCGTATAGAGTACCGCGGTTCGTATATCTGTATTTGTCAAAACCTGAGCTCTCACCGGGCAACCTATCAACCAAATGCCAACGACGACTCAAGGAATATCGAAAGACGTTCAAAATGCTTTCGAAATTCGACATTTGAAGATTAAGGCATTATTATTATTATTATTATTATTATTATTATTATTATTATTATTATTATTATTATTATTATTATTATTATTATTATTATTATTATTATTATTATTATTATTAACGACGTGTTTTCCTCGCGCGTTGGTTTTCCAGAGAAATTGGATTTATATCTGAGTGTGGGTATGACAGATGTCTGAAGTAGAACAGGCTCTCGGGATAAAGTGCCTTGGTTCTCAACTTATGGGAGGTCCGGATGCTAATATAAAGGCCAAATTTTGGCTTGTCCAATATAGCGCTGGACCTTCCGTAAATTAACTATTGTCCTGCAAAATTTATGACGGTCCGACCGCGTTGTGGGGAAATAGTCAACACAGAAATTGCAAAACTCCGAGTTTTGACCCGTAAGCATAAGCGTGGTATATTTTTCGCTACTTTGCAAAGGTCAATAATTCGGGGATAGAAATTACTCGAGAGAAATTTTTGAAACAATATTGAAACACATTGAATTTAATTGAAATTGGATCGCTCCTTGAGAGAAATAAATAATTAATGCATAGGACCAAACAGCTAGAACAGGCAATCAATAAAAAAATGGTAGATCGATCGTTTTAGGTTTACTACGCGCCAACTTTTTCTTGAAAAATCCAACTATAATGTGCAGTGTTGATTTACCAGCAAAGTTACAACTTCGTTTCTCTCCAGAACGCTGCACATATAACTCGAGAAATTTCTGGCTGACGCGAAATATGGAACCACCATTTGTATTTGACCCTTGCACATACAATGCTATAATTTTCGGTGCAATCACATTGTATCCACATGTACTAAAAACGGCGCAAACGGTTGCCATTCGTTAGTCCCGTTAAAAGATATTACCGGTGGCTGCGTGCACTGATAAAAAATGAGGTCGAATCAACCAAAGATTGGAACAGGGACGTTCAAATAAATATTTTCTCGGTCGAACAAAATATTTAATACATCATGAATCTTTTAACGAAATAATCAATTTTTTCTTCAACTAACCAATATTTTAGCTGTACCAACAAAATATTTATTTGAACGTCCCAAATCTTCAGTTGATTCAACCGTATTTTTTGTCAGTGTGGCCAAATCATCCTGACTTAACCTGTATAAAGAGCCTTTTTTACAAGGATGCTATACATAAAAATTCTGACGTATGCGTATGTCGTTACATCCATATATTTTGGTGGTTTAGACGACATTCGTACTTCCCCGCTTCGTCTCTCGATCATCGCTGCCACATTGCGCGCAATTTTTTCCATCCCTCCATCCGCAGAATTGCGAAATCATCAACCGGAAGTAGGTACGTCCTCTCGAGTTTCGCACTCATTACCGTGAGTCGTCGCGCAATGCTCGCCTCTAACGATGCGACGCATGTGTGACTGTGCGGTGAACTCTCGCAACGACCCCCGTATAACACACCTACGATACATTTTTTAATGAATTTATGCAATTTTTCCATTTTTTCCCTCTCACTTTCCTCTTCGTTTATTTAATATTTTATTCATTTCCCGCATTTCTGCCCACTCGCTCACCAAGTCACGGAGCACTTGGTCGCGTCGCGATAATAATGATGTAATTGCTCGCACGCGAGGCAACTAACGAGGATTAATGGCTTTCGAGTCGAAAGTTTAAACGATCCGTTAAGTCTGCAACAAGTCGATCTCACATTCGGGCGATAATGATTCTGGCCGGTCGACTCGTGTGGTCCCTAATACCCTAGGAAATTATTTTAGAACAGCCGATTCAACCGCGACGCCGTCATCCGCACGAGATGAAATTAAAAAATGTTCCTCACGTTGACAGCCGAGTGAATTATACGACGGGTTGACTTTCCGAAATGACAATAACAGCACATTATTACTGTAAGGCGAAAACGTGCATCAATTTTAAACAATCCGTTGAGTCTGCAACAAGTCGATCTCACATTCGGGCGATAATGATTCTGGCCGGTCGACTAGTGTGGTCCATATGCCCCAGTAAACCGTTTTAGAACAGTCGACTCAACCGCAACGCCGAGTCATCCGCACGTTACAATTTACAAATTTTTTTTCACGTTGACAGCCGGGTAAATTATGCGATCGGATGACTTGTCGAAATTACACTAACCACACATTATTACTGTAACGCGAAAACGTGCGTCAATTTTAAACGATCCGTTGAGTCTGCAACAAGTCGATCTCACATTCGGGCGATAATGATTCTGGCCGGTCGACTAGTGTGGTCCATGATGCCCCAGTAAACCGTTTTAGAATTTACAAATTTTTCTCACGTTGACAGCCGGGTAAATTATGCGACGGGACGACTTTCCGAAATGACAATAACCACACATTATTACTGTAACGCGAAAACGTGCATCATCTCCCCAAGGGAATAGCGCGAGTCGAGATTTCCAGGGATAGCGGCAGCCTGCGTGAATCCTCATGCAGGGAAGTACCCGACGAAGGATGCGAACGGTGAGAGGAGGGAAGGAGAGTGCAAAATATATCGGACACACACATGCGGCAGTCAGACAGGCGGGGCGCACATGTGGGGAAAGAAATCTACCGCGGCTATACCGAATCCCGTGGAAAAAGTAGGAGCCAAGGTCGAGTTTAGTATTCGACTCGCGTTCCCAAGCTTTATTTCGGACTGTGCGGAAAAGCGCCCGCCAGCTCTCTTTCCCGGGCCCCGGGTCTCGCATCCCTGGCTCGTCTCTTTGCAAGGTAAAAGCATCGTCGTCGTTGTCGGGGTTTACGGACGCCAGAAAAGCGAGCGAGACCGGGACCAGGTATTCTATACGAGCTACCAGACGAGATTCGATTTCGATTCAATCCAATCGGCCTCCGTCATGCAAACAGCACCGGGAAACTGAGGCGGCATCCTTCTCGTTGCATGCTTGGGATATGTGTTGGTCCTTAAACAAGGTACAAAGACGAACGACCGGTACAAGAGGAAGAAGCCAAAGACTGCGAGTTAACTTAAAGGGGTATGTGGGTAAAACACGGGTTAACATAACTGGTTTCCCTCGGATATTGAAGCAGCTATAAGAAATGGAATAACGCGGATTTTTTGCAAAAAGTAAAAGAAGAATACCACATGCGCCACTGAAAAATGGATAAATGGTATATATGCTAGTGGATTTGGTGGTATTACCGTTGGTGGAATTTGGTGTACTTGGTGGTGGGTGATGTGGCCAGTCCCTTGACTGCCATACAAACGACCGGTACA
>JAPYZC010003819.1:0-19801 GCA_030522665.1 Ichneumoninae sp. A BG-2022a
ACTGATCAGATACTGATCAGATACTGATCAGATACTGATCAGATACTGATCAGATACTGATCAGATACTGATCAGATACTGATCAGATACTGATCAGATCCTGATCAGATCCTGATCAGATCCTGATCAGATCCTGATCAGATCCTGATCAGATCCTGATCAGATCCTGATCAGATCCTGATCAGATACTGATCAGATCCTGATCAGATCCTGATCAGATCCTGATCAGATCCTGATCAGATCCTGGTCTTCTACACATACGACGAAGTTGCAATCCTACAATGCTGACGGGGCGTCGAGAAATGATATTTTTTTTGGAGGTCGTGTAACTTCGGTCCGACATAGCGGAGTTGATGGCTCTGCGGACGCCAACACTGCGGATCGAGAGAGAGTGTCCCAGGTACGTGCAAGTCGTTTCATCTCCCTCTCCCTCTCTCAGGGCTTGGACGCAATTAATAAGGGCTGCCCCTTACCTTTCCCTGCCTCTTCCACTCTCACTCTATTCTTCCTCCCTCTTTCTATTCTCATGCCTCGGCCTTTTTTTTATTCTCCGCGTCTCTGTCGCGCCTGGTCTCGCGAACGCGTTGCAGGGGAAAAAGATCGTGGAGACAGAGAGAGGACGAAGAAGAGGGTTAAGAAGGTTCTCCAGCCGATGGAACGCCTCAACGTCGGGCGACCCCGCTTGGACTATACTATCCTTCCCGCGCGCCTCTTCCGCTTCGCCGTCCGCGCGAGGGATGAGATAATTGATAGGGTGTGCGCGATGGCTGTGCACGGAATTGTTTACCCGGTAAGGATTGACCGCTATACGCGAAGGCGCTCCCGCACCGCTCGTTCTCCAACGACTTCCCGACACTTTCGCCATATTTTTCCACACCACGCTCGGTTCATTCCGTTTTCATTCCACGGGATCTTGGAGACCCTCCGTTCCCCTTATCCACCACCGACACCACTTTCTATATATATGTATAGATACATATATATGTATATATATATATATATATATACACACACACACACACACATATATAAACATGTGTATATATATATATACTCGCGTATACACATGTGTATATATATATATATATACACACATGTCTATTTCTTTTCATTATCTTTCCTTTTGTTCTTTTGCAGGAGCCGAGGGCGAGGGAGCAATCGATTTATTAATTTCGCATCGAAATTCCCAGACGGATCGCTCCGGTGAGATTGTGAATCAATTATTCAGTTATCGTTGCCGTGTCGGGCGATATAGAATTCATATGAAAAATTTACGAGACCGATTGGGTCGTGTGTGGGGCCAATTTTAGATGGTCGAAAGAACGATTCATTTTTTGATTTTTTTTTTATTAAGGAATCACTTTTAGATATCTAGTGATGGAATTAATAATACCAATTTGCTGGCATCCATTTTTCATTGCGGTATTTCGGGCTCAGCCGTTGCGGAAAATTGCCTTAATTGACGCCTAAGTGACATCGATTTTTTTTTTTTTTTTACATAATAATTAATCCGCTCGTAATTGTACGTCGTGTCGGGGTGAATTCTGGTGGATTCTTTTTTTAATTGGTGTTTGATTCTCATCGATAATTTTCGTTTACATCGAATGTCCTTGCTTTTTACAAACGTGTGTCCGTTTCTGTCATCGGCTGATACATTTTTCACGTCTCGCATGTTAAATTGCTACTGCGGGAAAGACAAGACGTAAATAACGCTGCGAATTGCATATATGGGGCAAAATGAGGCACCAAAAAAATTGCGAAAAATTCATCGGACCACTCGGAGTAGCTGGGGTAAAATGGAGCAGGGCAAAGTTGTATAATGCACATGCGGGCAAAACGGTCCCCCTTCATTCAACACTCTTTAAGCCGGGCCCAAAATGGACAATCGCCCATTTTTCCCCGGGGTTTCATGTTGCCCCACTCGCCCTCATTGGGCATAATGGCGTGCCTCCAAAATCAAGAAAGAGTTAAAAAATTGTCGTTTCTCGCGGCGAAGGGTGAGGTTGAGAAGTATCCCATTTTACCCCCATCGCAACGGTCCTCGCTTGCTTTCAATAATTATTACGAATTTTTTCTTGTCCGGTTTTATTTTTTATCGCATCGAGCGAGATTGTCAATCGCCCATTTTCCCCCGGGGTTTCATTTTGCCCCACTTGCCCTCATTGGGCATAATGGCGTGCGTCCAAAATCAAGAAAGAGTTTAAAAATTGTCGGTTTTCGCTGCGAACGGTGAGGTTGAGAAGTGCCCTATTTTACCCCCCCCCCCCTCCCCCAGCTGTTCTCGGACGCTCGGTATAATTATTACAATTTTTTGTCTTTCACCGGTTTAATTTTTTCGCGTATCCATTTTTATCCGTCCTTCACCATGTCCTGACGAGCCCCGATATTTATCGCCGTCCAGCGAGACTTCCGTTGGCCAATCAGTTGGCTCTGGGTGTGTGGATTCACCCTTCACACAGAAACCATCTGCAACGCCGATACTGGTCTGGTCCATCCCGCTCGGTCAGCTCCGGATAGGGCAAAGGGTCGCGTAATTAATGCCGCTAATATACTCCGGAACTCGCGAACTTGGTCGAGCGTCGAATGAGCTGGTCGTGCACGAGAGCGAACGAACGACGGGAGTGGAAAATCGCACTGGCATCCCCCTTCGCGTTTCGGACGAGCTAACGGAGCAAATTAAATCGTGTTACAAAATTTCGTTCGCTCGTAAATTCTGGACTTATAAAAAATTAAAACAAAAAAAAGTAACCTTCGAGCCTTCGGAGTCATCCACTTAATTTAATCGGCCGGTCGAGAAGAGCGTGTTTATTTTATTTTTTTGGTTCTTACTACTTCGTCATTCGGGAAGTGATGAAGATCCTGTCGTCGCGAAGAGTGGAGAGACACGTCGAATGAAGAAATGAAAAAAAGAAAAAAAAATTTGGTACGTCTGAACTGAGGGAGAACGATCGTTCATCGATGCTGTCGCGCCGGATCTCTGCGGGAGTTCGTGTACCTATGTGACTCGTACGTTCATATATCAAGAAGCGACTCGGTTCTACGAATAAATAAAAGTAGGGCCTCCCTGTCTGAAGAACCTCTCCGAGCTGAACCTCGATAATTATTTCCGTTCGCTCTGTCGTACAGAAACAAACTCCTACGCGAGTCTACGGTACCCAAAAATATTTTTCTACACAACTTTGACCTATTTTCGTACAAAAAAAAAAAATTGTAAATATAATTATAAGGGTTAAAAAAATGAAATACCTAATTATGGTATGGAAATTATTTTTTAATCCACAGTATTGTATCCACATCGGAGCTGGGCACAGTACTTAAAGTACTTGGTATTTGAAGTGTCTAGCACTGTGAGTACCGGCAAAATATTCTTAAACATCATTTTAAAACAAAGTTGAGTATAATACTCGAAGTATTTAGTACTTATGGTACCGCGTACTTAAAGTATTGGATACGCACGATACTACGTATCAAGTACTTTAAGTACTTTTTGCCCAGCTCTGATCTACATATACTAAAAACTGTGCAAACGCTATCGCTATTCGTTTGATACGTTGAAAGACATTACTGGTGGCCATATTGGCCTGTGTTAGGGGAGAGCGGTGCAAAACGAACCAGTGGGGCAAAACGGGATCGACAATCGGGATGCGTCGACGGGTCAAAATCGGACATCCTAAAATTATTGTAAACTTAAGTTTCGGAAATCGCAATTTTCCAGTAATTTTAGGACGTCCCATTTTGCCCCATCGTCTATCCCGTTTTGGCCCACTATCCCATTTTGCCCCGTTCTTCCCTACCCTGAAATCATTAACATGAAAAACTTCTATAAACCGCGACGCATCGAAGGCTTGCTCAGGTTAAGAAAAAAAAATGATATCGCAGACGTCCCAAAATTCCTAGAATATTCGCCGACAGACATTCTCAAAAAATACCACAAGTTCCCACGCGACCCAATTAGAAGCATTAGCATGAAAAACTTCGATGAATGCCGACTCATCGAGGGTTTGCTTCGGGCAAAAAAAAAAGATATCGCAGCCGGTAGCACCCGGGAGGTATCCTGCCGGAATATTCCCCGATAGACATTCTCAAAAGATACCACAAGATCCCCCACATTCGTTCCCGCACTCACCGCTTCGGCCTTCGCCGATCGGAAAGGAGAACGGATGAGAGCGCGAGCGTCGTAGACCGTTTTTCTCACGGCAGTCCCGGTATAACTCGACGCGTGCTTTACGACCTTAAATCCCTCGATAAGTTTTCTTCTGTTGTAAACAAGACAGGGGCCTCGTGTATTCTCAAGGCACCACCCGTGGATTCGCATCGGGGTGCCTCGACGCACGCTTTTCTACAGCTCGACCATGTGGCCATACACTATATATATATACACACATACACACACATGTGTGTGTATGTGTGTATGGTGTATGTGTGTATGTATGTATGTATGTATGTATGTATGTATGTATGTATGTATGTATGTATGTATGTATGTATGTATGTGTGTGTGTATGTGTATGTGTGTATGTGTGTATGTGTGTGTGTGTGTGAGTGTGTGGGTTATCCAGCTTCCCTTTACCTTTATCTCACTATATCCTGCCGGCGAGTTTCTTCATTCTCAGCGATTTGCCTCACCTACTCCGCTCTCGCCACGACTAAACCACAGTAGAGGAACGCGTATACAGTACCTAGCCATGTAATATACTTCGCCGACGTTATACTGCGGTGGTATAAACACACACCCACACAGAGAACTGTACGCCGCGCGGATTCATCCACACCCCCGTCTTAAACTTTCCTCCAGACATCAAACGCCCACGCGGGATTACGCTCCTCGATCCCGTTCCGGACTCCCTCCTGCCGCAACTTTGTGTACTACAGGGTGCACGAAAGAATTGTTACGGAGAATTTCGGTCACGACATTATTAACATTTATTATTCAATAATAATAATATTAATGTCCACTTTTATTACACGTAAAGACAAAAATGGTAAAATTTTACCAATCTAATATTTTCATATTTTTGTCATACTTAGCATTTTTATCTGGATAGATAAGACGCTGTGAGAGTATTATTAAATTTACTAACACAGATCATCATCTCTGGTGAAAACAAAAATTTGTCAATGCAATAATGATCGTTGCTTTTTTACAGAATATCAGAATATCATACTATTTACTAATGCATATTTCTTTCGGTACATTATTATTATTATTATTATTAGTAAATATAATTTCGTAAACAGCAATATTAAAAAAATAATGCAAACACTGCCGATTGAAACTATTTTATGCTCGTCGAGCGCCAAATATACATATATATATTTTTTTAGCCAGGAAAGCCACATTTAAAAGTTAATTATTATACGATAAATTTAATCACAAAATCCTACAAAGTTCCACCAAATGATATTGACTCGGACGATGTTTTCGACAGTATATTAGCATTCCTATCTGCATAATACCACGCTCTATCATTAAATTGACTGTACAGATAATCTCCGATGAAAACAGATATTTACCATTGCAATAATTATTGCTTCTCCTATACAAAGTATCCAAATACTCTTCACCAACGCACATTTCTTTCGATACATTATCATTATTACTAAAAATAATTTGGTAAAAACCCATATTCAAAAAAAAAATTATGCACACAGTGCCGAGCGCGAAATATTTCTCTTAACATTTTTCTCAAAAATAATTTATATAAAAAAAAACAGTTTACTTTTTTTCAACTCACGAAAGCCGCCTTTAAAAATGATAAATCATATGATAAATTTACACGGAAAATTTTGGAAAATTTGCACAAAAATGAGATTGACTCGCGCGATGTTACCGGTTCTACATTAGGAGGAAATTTCCGGTACACCAAGTATACCGCACACAGTGGACTCTCGCTCCTTCGTCTTTGTTCCCGCATGAGCAGCACGAACGCCGTCGCCTACCCCTATTCGCTCTCCCTCTCATCCCTCTGCGTTTAAGACCCGGAAACTCCCCTCCGTATATGCTCCGGAGTTCACCGAGTGCACATGTCACTCCCCATGAACTATGAATACAGACGCGCACACACGCCGTTTGCTCTCTCGCGCGTTTGTTTACGTCTGCCGCACGGCGCCTCCCACACGCGAGTGTGTTTCGTATTCGCCTTGCGTTAGGATGCATGAGCTGTTCAGGTGCTATTTCCACGCGGCTGTGCCCGCGTTAACACACGGCAGCACGCGTTTTACCTGCGCGCTGGATGGTCCACCGCTCCTCTCTACCGTAATCACGGTAAGGCGCATCTGCACAGACCACTCGCATTCCGCGTCTTACAGATTAAGTCGGAGTGGTTTGGCCTGCTGGGCGATACAAAGTGCAACAGTTAATTTCGCACACGGATGTCGAATAATCTATTATTATTATTGTTGTTGGTGTTGTTGATTTTTTCATTAATATAGTAGTTTTAAGATGTGAGTAGGAGAGAGGGGTTGCAATAAAAAAATAGAAAAAAATAAAACTGAATTACGGAAGTCATCCGGTGCGAAGCCTCTTTTTTTTGCTTCTTTTGGGATTTTTTTTCTGGCGGACTAAATAAACACAACGGCGAACTTTTCACCACATATTTATTCATGTTTTGAGCACACTTTACAATTTTTTCAGCCCGAAATCGTCGCTTATTGCTGAAGTACACGGCAACTTAGTCACTCGTAGGGGAGAGCGGGGCAAAATGGCACAGCGGGGCAAAACGGGATAATGAGACAAAACGCAAGTTTCCAATAACTTTTGGATGGTGGCGATGGCGGTACAAAATCCAGATGTATCGTTGGGACAACATGGACATCCAAAAATTATTGGAAATTTGAGTTTTGTCCTCATTGTCCCGTTTTGCAATCTCTCAAACAACTAAAAACAAAATTAAAAAAAAAAAACAAAAAATAGCAATATTGCCCAGAGACCGATAATTCCTGTAGCCAGAAAAATAATTTATTTGACGGCCACCGTTTATTTGATTTAAGTAAATTATTTATTTGATTTAAACATATATTGATTTGAATTAAGTAAATAGTTACTTAAATGAAATAATGATTTATTTAAAGCAAATAAATATTGTACTTAAATCAAATAAACGGTGGCCGTCAAATAAATTATTTTTCTGGGTGTGGGCGAGCCGCGGAATCCGCGCCACAAAAATCTCGCCGCGGAGTCCGCGGTTCCCGCTGCAATCGGGGGTTGCTCGGAGGGTTCCGGCATCTGAAACGAGATTGAGATAGCGCGTACACGCCGTAACGCAGAGTAACGCGGAGAAAGTGCCGCGACCATTGCGAGGCCTCGCTTCGCCACTGCAAGGGCCAGATGTTTTATTGACGGCCGAGTTGTGATGGATCGTTGCGTTATTATTGCGTCCCAGCGGGGACAACACCGGATCGAAAGCGCGCGGACACTGCGTGTGTGTAAGGTGCACGCGTCGCGATACACGCCTTGTCGCAACGGAGCTCATCGCATCGAGAGAGTTCATTCCGTGGAACGGTCGGTGGGGAGGAAAAAAAAAAGTTTCGCACCCCCGTGACAGCGGCGACGAACACGACCAGAGATCGGGGAGGCCGCGTCATGCATCGAGGGGGACTTCGCTATTCGATTCGATCTCTCCACGTGCCAAAGGCATTTCTTTCTCGATTAAAAGAGAACAAAAAAAAAGATAGAGGAAGAGAAGAAAAAACGAAAGAAAGACGAAGAGTGGGAGGAGAGCCGCCCTTTTTGCTCGTTGCCCGTTCGCACCCTCGTCGAGGCATTCGCTCTTCTGCTCTAGGGCTGCTTCTTTTTTTGTCCATTCTCCACACACACACGTGGAACGGCGCATGCGCGCAGGGACATGACGTCCGGCACTTTTCTACGAGTCCGCGCAACCGGCGCTGCGGAGACTCCGGGCCGAAGTCCATTATAGGGATATAATAATGTGGAGAACTCCGGGAGAAAGAAAGTAGAGTATTACAGCAAACACCGGAGAGATCTAGATTGCCTTATCAAAATTCTACCGGTGTACGCTACACCTTTTCATTTTCGCTGCGTTATCTCTCGCGCATAGTCCCTGCAATTCCTGCGGAGCGACCTCTTCGCGCCCGCCGATAGAAAATAAATAACGCGAAGATCGTCTCGCGATAAATATAAAGACAAACATGATGTCATTAAACTGGAAAGTGTATACGGAATTTTGTAGTCGAGGATTTGTCTGCTGTTAACCGGAAGGCCATGCCAGTCGGCTGGTCGTACACGACAGCAGTTTAAACAAAAGGTGATTGAAAATTAATTAACGGTATCGGAATTTTTAAAATGTTTGTTTCTAATTTTTTGCAAAGATTTGTATTTTGAGTATGGTATTTTAAGGCTACAGGTATTTTAATTCTGCGAAAAAGGAAATTGATTTAAGACTAATGTGAGTAATGTAAGCAAACTTTAAGTTGAAGTGGGGGAGAGCGGGGCAAAATGGGGCAAAACGGGGTTTTTGGGCAAAACTAAATTTTCCAATCATTTTTGGATCGGCCAAGGTGGCAAAACTGGGCAGAAAAGCCTGATGTATCCGATAGGGCGAATTCGGGCATCCAAAAATTATTGGACAAAAACCCCGTTTTGCCCCGTTGCCCCGCTCTACCCTACGTAAGATTTACAATTAATTTTTACAGTGTATATCACGCGACGGATTATATCACCCGAAAAGTTGTATGAACTGGCGAGCCAAATCACACGACAGACCATATCAACTGGAAAGTCATATGACTTTAAAATACCCTAGTAGCAGGATTAAATGCGTTCATAGCTGGACCATATACTAAGTACGTATTGAGGTAAGGGAGAGCGGGGCAAAACGGGATAATGAGACAGAACGCAATGTTCCAATAATTTTTGTAAGGTGGCGATGCTGGTACGTAGGGAAAAACGGGTTTGAAAATCCGGATGTATCGTTGGGACAAAATGGGACATCCAAAAATTATGGAGAATTGACTTTTGCCTCAGTGACAATCGATTAATAATAAGATTTTACTAATAAGTTAGGGTTCTGGGTACGTAGCTCTGTTTCGTTCTGTAATAAAACGAAACAGAATTACGGACCAGCTCTAGAAAAAAACTTTTATTCTGATGAGGAGATTATTTCAAAAATAGTGTGAGTTGGAAATTTGTGTTTGGAGACTTTGTTGGGTGCTTTCCGAATAGCGAGATGATGGATTCGAGATGTTACTGTGCAAAGTTCGTGTTGAACCTTTTTAATCCATCTGTGATCTGTGTGTGTGTGTGTGTGAGATTGGCTCTATTTTCGTAATGGGGTATAAAGTAGTTGGGTAAATGACCCCAATTAGCCCGAATAACAATTTTTTTCCAAGAGGGTTTTATTCCGAACCTTTCCTTTCTGGATTGCTATACGAGAAAATTTGTCACGAGTCATAACGTAAGCCAAGTGCCGAAGCGTTTTCAGCTACTGAAATCTCGCTATCAAAATAGCAGGTTTTACGATAAACGACACGGTTTACGGTAATACGGTGAGTCGTACAAAAAAAAAAAGGAAATGCTTGAAAGGGAGACAAAGCTGACCGAGACGTGTATGGAGAAGAGAGCAGCAAGGGTTCCTTTGATCTGCACCGTCATTGTCGCGGAGTCATAACCGAAGGGGTTTCGGTAGCAACAGAAGCCACCTGGAGGCGCGAAGCCGCAAATGGCTTTATGCTAATGAGGAGATTATCTTAAAAAAATAGTGTGCGTTGGAAATTTGTTTTTGGGAATGTTGTTTCTTGGAAGCTTTGCTAACAGCGGATAATAGATTCGAGATATTGCTGTGCAAAGTTCATTCTGAGACTTTTTAATCTACCTGTAATTGGCTCTAATACCGTGACTGAGTGTGAAGCATTCGATCAAATTACCCCAATCAGCTCGAATAAATTTTTTTTCTAACGTGCTCTTCATTGCGATCCTTTTTCGGATTCTATACGAGAAATGTATGTACTTATTTATGTACGCATTTATTAAGTAATTACGGACTGGGCCCAATTACATGATAGGCAGACCTATCGTCAAATCGTACAATAGTTAGTTGAGTCGGTTCGAAAACGCATCTATAATTTGCCCGCGAAATCAGTGGTTCTTAATCTTGAGGATCCACAGGAGGTCGTGGATTTTGGGAGTCGGCGAATTGCCGACGATCAATCAAACTCCAAAAACCAAACCAAGCACACCCAGAAAAATAATTTATTTGACAGTCACCGATTATTTGGTTTAAGTAAAATATTTATTTGATTAAAATAAATATTTATTTAAATTGAGTAAATAGTTACTTAAATGAAATAAATATTTTTTTAATCAAATAAATATTTGACTGAAACCAAATAAACGGTGGTCGTCAAATAAATAATTTTTCTGCGTGCACCAAATAGTAAAAACGAAAAAAGCTTCAATCGTCCAATTCGCTGATCACTCCGGTTTGAGTATCTAATCTGGAACGTTTTTCACGATACCGATTTAACGAAAAATAATTTATTTGATTAAAATAAATATTTATTTAAATCGAGTAAATAGTTACTTAAATGAAATGAATATTTTTTTTATCGAATAAGTATTTTACTTAAACCAAACAAACGGTGGCCGTCAAATAAATGATTTTTTTGGGTGCACCAAATAGCAAAAACGAAAAAAGTTTCAATCGTCCAATTCGCATGATAACTCCGGTTTGAATGTCTAATCTGGAACGTGTTTCACGATACCTAACGTAAGCGAAGTGCCGAAGACTCCCAGCTACCGAAATCTCGCTATCAAAATAGCGGGTTTTACGGTAATCGGCGCGGTTTAAGGCAATACGGTGAGTCGTATAAGGCGAAAAAAAACAAAAATGCTGGAAAGGGAGGGTTGGCTGAGACGTGGGTGGAGAAGAGAGCAGCAAGAGTTCCTTTGATCTGCACCGGCATTGTCGCGGAGTCATAACCGAAGGGGTTTCGGTAGCGGCAACAGGAGGAGCAACACGGAGCCGCGAAGAGGGAAGCGGCTAAAAAGGGGTTCCACGTTCCCGTACGTCGTCGACCTTCCGTAACGAATGCAATAACATTACCATCGAGGCTTCAAAGCTAAATGAATGGATATATATTCCTGCACGCGCGGATGTGCCGTCAACGACCTACTTCAGATTCTACCGTTCATACACGTCGCAATTTTACGACTCGAGCGTGTGAGCACGTGTGTGTGTACGCTGGAATCCGCGGAGGGCCAGGAAATAAAAGGCAAACGGGAGAGAAAGAGCCGCGGTAATAGGTTGCGTTCCCTGCATCCAGCATCCATGCATGCATGAATGCAAGCCCTGTTTTTGTACCCACGTTAATGCGCTTTTCTAGCCGCTCCTTTCTCGCTTGCGCTCCCCACCGCTGCCTGCGCCGCGCTTTACAAAAAGCATTAGACTATAATTTTTTTTATTCTTTCTGTTTTTTTTTTCCGTCGCCGGTTCGAGGCACTCAGGCACCGGGTCGACCCTTTCATAACAAATTGGTCGAGTAACCGAATTTAGCGAACGAGGCAACTTTTGTAATATTGCGGAGTGCGGGTGTAAAATTAAAGCGAATTAAACGGGTTAACCTTCGGAAGAATTTCACCATTTGATCCCGACGGGTGCGTGTACTCGGAGAACCATCAGAGGGAGTTATCTCCAAAAAGTTTTTTTTTCTATTTTTACGAATTCAATTATTATTGATAGTTTAAGAAGGGTCTTCTGTTATCTAAAAACGGTGCCAACGTGTTGGAATTTTTACACTGTATTCGTAAATATTTTCGAAACTTCTATGTAAAGTTTGATCGAGGTCCTCTACGCCGTTGCTGAGAAAAAATTCTTGAAAAAGTAACGTTTTTAACATGCGATCTATGGCCGAGCACGCATAATCGGTTTATTTTAATCTAACGATTATAAAAAAAATAGTGTTAGCTTATTTTAAAAAATGGTGTAACTAATTTATACTATAAGTAATATACATGCAAAAGGCCACTGCAATCTGCTTCACCGTTTATGAGTAATTAAATAAAAAGTATTGAACGGTCCGAAAAAGGGCCTCGACAGTATGCGTAAGAGAAAGATAGAGATACTCTCCGCGGCAGCAGTATCGGGGCCAGTCAGTGGCGCATGCGCAAATCATCAAAATTTCGACGATTCGGGGTTGGCTACACTGAGCCCGGTCTGTGTATAAACACAGGGACCCTCCCCGCACGTCGCGTCCCGCAATATAACAGAAGACCCTCCTTAACGGTTTTGGCAGGGTTTACTTAATTACGATAATCGGCAACGTGATCGGCGACTTTAACAGTGAAAACGGTAACGATTACATTACACCGGTGAATTATCAACGTAACGCAAAACTATCGACAAAAGAAGCCTCAGATTTCCTTATCGGGAAAGAAAAAGAAAACTTCGCGGGGACTCAGCGTTGACAGTGACGAGAATGTTTCGACTTCGCCTGTACGGTTTATTCTTCGATTCAGTGTGTGCAGAAATCTATTCTGCGAGATTTCACACAGCGACGGTCGGAGCTGCGCCGAAAGCGTGGCAAAATGGACCCGCGGGGGCAAAACGGACTATTTTCTAGCCACTTTTGCGCGAGACTCGATTAAAAACGAAGCCCCTGCCCGGATGGAGAACGCTGCTCCATCGTGACCTACACATGTTTCCGTCGTTCCGTTATGCCCCGCTCTTCCACTGCACACGTTTCCATCGTTCCTTTTTGCCTCGCTCTTCCCCTACACATGTTTCCATCGTTCCGTTTTGCCCCACTCTTCCACTGCACGTGTTTCCATCGTTCCGTTTTGCCCCGCTCCTCCCCCATATATGTTTTCATCGTTCCACGGTACTACCTATTATGCCGCGGTCCCTTTGATTTCGCTTCATCGTCGAGCACGCGCCCTTCACCATCGCCAAAGCGATTTCCGGTAGCCGTTGCGCTCAGTACAGTACCAAAACTGCTCGCTCGCTCCGTTTTCTCGTTCGTTCTCTATTCCCCGTTTTCCCCACTTTTTTTTTCATCCACCGGGTTTCTCTAATGGAAACTGGCGCGAACGTGGAATACTTGGGGGAAAATCAAGCTGGTAAAAGCAACTGAGCGGTGAACTCTGACTAGCCGACGAGCGGGGGGGGGGGGGGGTTGAAAACTCGATGGGCGTTTCTCCTTTTCCACCCTCATCGCTCAGCAAATGCTCGGTCAGTGCATCATCAACCGCACGGTAAAGCGTGCGTTTGATGCAGCGATTTATCCTGAGCCCCATGGAATACACAGAGTACCATTGCAACAAATATGTTGGAGGGTCAAACGCGCTCGATACGATTCGGGTTTTTTTTTTTTTTTTTTTTTTTTTTTATTCAACAATTAGCACTAAATGTCGTGTGAAATTGGCGTTCGAGCCACACTAAAATTGATGAAGCAAAATATTCGGGACATAAAAATCAATAAAAAAGAAACATCGGTATTCGGCTAGTTATAAGTTTATGAAGCGTGACGAAAAAAAAACTATAAATATATGAATCGGTATAAAAATGAAACGGGTTCGATACGAATCGGTTTTTTCTTTTTTCATCGTTTGACGATAAATGTCGAGTGAAATTGGCGCCCGAGCCACACCAAAATTGATGAAGCAAAATATTCGGGACATAAAAATCAAGAAAAAAGAAACTCGGGTCTTGAGCCAGTTATAAATTTATGAAGCGTGATAAAAAAAAGATAAATATATGAATCGATATAAAATTTAAACACGTTCGATACGAATAGGTTCTGTTTTTTGGTTTTTTCTTTTTCATCGATTGACACTAAATGTCGAGCAAATTATCGGAACGTAAAAATAAAAAAAATAAACACAGGTATTCAGCTAGTAATAACTTTATGAACGGCGATGAACAAAAAATCATAATCTAAAATTGATGAAGCAAAATATCGAGACATGAATCGAAATAAAGGAAAACCTAGGTATTCAGTCAGTTATAACTTCATGAGGCGCGACGAAAAAAAATAATACTATATAAATTAAACGCGTTCGATACGAATCGCTTTTTATTTCTTTTTCATCGATAGACGCTAAATGTCGTGTGAAATTGGCGTCCGAGCCACACTAAAATTGATGAAGCAAAATATCGGGACATAAAAATACATAAAAAAAGAAGCATAGGTATTCATCTAGACATAACTTTATAAAGCGTGATGAAAAAAAAAAAAAATGAATCTAAAATTGATGAAGCAAAATATCGAGACATAAATCGAAAAAAAAACATAGGTATTCAGCCAGGTATAGATTTATAAAGCGCGACGAAAAAAAAAAAAAAAAAAACTATAAAAATGAATCGGGCCGGTGGACAGATTTTCCGTTGTGCGGTGGATTGCTGTTTTTAATAATACACAGAGAGAAATATGTGTGCAGCACGAGTTCACTGAAACATTAACAAAGCTCTTTTATTTATCGGTGAGGACCGTCCGAATGGCACTTTTAAGAGTGAAATAGCAGCGTCAGCGGACCTCGGGCGCTCGTGAATAATTTACGGCTGGTAATGGCCGAAAATAAGATTTTTTGTTTCAATTTTCTGACCCATGTTAAAAATTTACGTAGGAGTGAAATGACTGGCAGATTCGTGACCAGCGCGAGAAGATACATTAGACATACCCGTGGGATGACGAATGACAAAAAAAAATAAAAAAATATATTGCTACCTCTGCAAAACGTATCGATCTGTCGGTATTTTCGAACGGTCGTGTCTCTGCGGTCCGATGAGATCGCGGAAAAATCGTAGCGCTCATCGCATTCTACGGGGAAAAAAATAGACAAGATACGTTATTTTACGGATTTTTAGGATCGTTTTTTACAGTCATTGTAGACCGAAGATAAACCCAAAAAAGCACGAGAAAGGGCAAAAAATCTAAAAAATTAATAATTAATAATAAATAATAAATATAGCTAAAAATCGGTCGGGAAAGAACTCGAGGTAAAAGGGGTGAATATGGCTCGATTCATGCACGATTCATTTGCGCGCTGATCGGACTGGGCTATACTCACGACTTTACCCAATAAAAAAATAAATACAAAAAAAAAAATCGTAATGCCAGCTACCCAAAAAAGTATCGATTCGTTGGTATTTTCGAACAGCCAAGTCTCTTCTCATCGATGAAATCGCGGGAAAACCAAAGTGCTCATCGTATTCTGCGGAAGAAAAAATACCCAAGATTCTTTACTTTGCGGATTTTTAGTATTTTTTTCGGATCGTTGTAGGCCGACAATAAATGCGAAAAAGCACGAGAAAGTTGCAAAAAAAAAAAACCAAAAATTAATACCAAATAATAACTAAAAATCATTTGAAAAAACTCGGCGAAAAAGGGGCGAATATGGCCCAGTCCATGTACGTTTCATTTGCGCGCAAATCTAACTGGGCCGTGTTCGCCACTAAAATAAAACGCCACTAAAGTAAAAGGTAAATAAAAAAAACCGCTTGTAATCGTGATGGATCTATTTCTTGAAACGCGAGAAAGGCGCCGGAATCGTGACCGTGTAAAAGCCGAACAGGTAAACATCGGGCGCGAGCCGAGCGGAGGATCACCGTGAAATCACGAACCCAACACCTGACGATTTGTTAAGGGAAACCTGGATGGCAGGGAGGCTTCCACACCGGGACTAACGAAGTGACGGTAGTAGATCGTAATCGAGACTGCGAAGCTCGGGCGAACGCTCGTCGAGCATTAATTAAATCACACCTCGGTGGTTACACGCAAAGACGTCAACTCGGTGGTGCCGGCTGGAGGGGTGCGAGGGGGCTTGAACTCGAAGGCCGGTGATGTCTCGATAAGATTTACACCTCCGGCTTGAAGCGCCGATGTATCGCAGGTTGCAGAAAAAAAAGAAATAAAAATTAGGCAATTTTTACAGTTTTCTCTCCGGCTATCGCGACTTGAAGATTCCATCGGGCGAATCGCATCGCGATACGTTTTTACATCAACCCTTTTGCTTCCTCATATAGCAAGCTTCGTTTTGGTGAAAAAAATTCAAGATTTCAATGAAAGCGTGTTCAGAATATTCCGAAACATCGGAAAATCACATTTGGAAAAAATGTCCGGTGTATGTGTGCATGTGTGTGCGTGTGTGTGATTCCGCTTGAATTCTCTGATTGAAACCGCTATAACTTGAGATTGCCTCAATTGATCAAGGTGAAATTTTCACACGCAGTATGTGTGGTTAATAATCAATATTTCTTCTAAATTCCATTCAAAATTTTCAGTCGTTTTTTTTTTGAAGGTGACTGTCTGTGCGCACTTTAGCCTTTATCATTTTTTAACTATCAGGGCAAAACGTTGTACACAGATGGAGTATCGGAAGATCACCCGATAATCCCTATTAAATTTGGGAGAATCGATCTAGCCGTTTAAATTTTGCGTCGTTTCGAATTTTTTGATTTTCATGAAAAATTGGTAACATTTTAGACGCAATTCTCGATAATTACGAATAATAAACGAAATAAAGAGATTGGGATTTCTTGAGGAAAAATCGAAAGTGCAAAAAAAAAAAGAAAATTCAGTGTCTCATAATTTCTTCAACTGTAGAGAAAGTAAAAACAATAATACCGCCTATGTGTACTTATACGGTAATAAAAATTCCCGAGCGACTACTTTTCAAATGCATTTATCAGTTTACTTTTCTCACTGCTTCTTCCCTTTCTCTTTCTCTGCATCCGTAGCTTTCGTTCTTTTTTTTCCGCCGCTGCCTCTTTTCTCACCCATATACGGATTATTTATGCGTCCCATTGTGCTCTCGACGCTAATTCATTTTCTGGGTCATTGCTCTCGGGGGATGTTGAACTCACGACAGAGAGAGAGACAGGGAGAGAGAGAGAGAGAGAGCATCGGGCAAGTTAAGGAAAGAGGGACGGAGAACCACCGGCGAATAATAATTTCTACTTTGCTTGTGACTCGGCCACTGGACTTTATTAATTTTTTATTTTTTTTTCTTCTTCTTAGTGCTTTGTTCTTTATGCATCTCCCTGTCTTCCCCGACCCCTTCCAGCCAGAGGTGAGATCAGTCGGTCACAAATAATGAAAACGATTTTTTTTTATTTTAAGTAAAGCGTCAAATGAAGAGACTAACGATTTGCGTTTAGCTGGAAATGTTGAAGACCCTTGAAAAAATGAATTGTAGGGTTTGTTTACCAACTGAGTTTGTTTCTAATCACCCTACAGCACGATAGAGCAGTGTCAGTGCGGTTCGTGGTGGATTTGATTGCAGGATATTATTCGCGTGTTGTCCGATTTTTTTTTAGGTAAACTGTCAGATGTCTTCATCAGGCTCTTGCCTGATAATTTGCGTTTAATCAGAAATGTCGAAGACCCTTGAAAAAAAAAAAAAAAAATGAGTCGCAGAGTTTTCCATACAATAAAAAAATGGTAAAATTTCCATACAATATTCCAATCGCCTTGTTGTTGGAGTATCGAGTCTGTTTGTAAGACGAGATATTATCCGTGAAATATCCGATTTTTTGGGTAAACTGTCAGATAAAGAGCTTAATAATTTGCTTTTAACCGAAAATGTTGAAGACCCTTGAAAAAAAATGAGTCGCGGGGTTTTCCATACGAACAGTCTGTTTTCTTATCGCCTTGCGGCACGATCGGGCAGTGTCGGTAGGGTTGTTGGAGTCTCGAATCTGGTTGTAAGACGAGATATTATCCGTGTATTATCCGATTCTTTATAGGTAAACTGTCAGATGTAGAGCCTGATAATTTGCGTTTAGCCGAAAAAATCGAAAACCATTGAAAAGAAATACGTCACAGGGTTTTCCATACGGACTGAGTCTGTTTCTAATCGCCTTGCGGCACGATAGGGCAGTCTCGGTGGGGTTGTTGTCTCAAATCTGATCGTTAGACGAGATATTTATCCGCCTATTATCAGATGTTTTTTAGGTAAACTGTCGAATGAACAGCCCGATAATTTGCGTTTAGCCGAAAAAATCGAAAACCATTGCAAAGACATACGCCGCAGGGTTTTCCATATGGACTGAGTCCGTTTCTAATCGCCTTGCGGCACGATGGGGCAGTCTCGGTGGGGTTGTAGGAGTCTCAAATCTGATCGTCAGACGAGATATTTATCCGCCTATTATCAGATGTTTTTTTAGGTAAACTGTCAGATGAAGAGCTCGATAATTTGCGTTTAGCCGGAAATGTCGAAGACCCTTGAAAACAACAATTCTGTTTCTAATCGCCTTGCGGCACGATCGGGCAATGTCCGTTGGGTTGTTGGAATCTCGAATCTGGTTGTAAGACGAGATATCATCCCTGTATTATCGGATTTTTTTGGGTAAGCTGACAGCTGAAGAGCCTGATAATTTTCGATTAGCCGGAAATATTGAAGACCCCATAAAAAATGAGTCGCAGGATTCTTCATACCTGCCGAGTCTGTTTCTAATCGCATTGTGGCACGATAGAGCAGTCTCGGTGGGGTTGTTGGAGTCTCGAATCTGATCGTCAGACGGGATATTTATCCGCCTATTATCAGATGTTTTTTAGGTAAACTGTCATATGAAGAGCCTTATAATTTGCGTTTAGCCGAAAAATGGAACACCGTTGAAAAGAAATACGTCGCAGGGTTTTCCATACGCACTGAGTCCGTTTCTAATCGCCTTGCGGCACGATAGGGCATTCTCGGTGGGGTTGTTGTCTCAAATCTGATCGTCAGACAAGATATTATCCGCCTATTATCCGATTTTTTTATAGGTAAACTGTCAGATGAAGAGCCTGATAATTTGCGTTTAGCCGGAAATGTCGAAGACCCTTCAAAAAAATGAGTCGCAGGGTCTTTCTAACCTACCGAGTCTGTTTCTAATCGCCTTGCGGCACGATAGGGCAGCGTCGGTGGGGTTGGCGGAGTCTCGAATCTGATAGTAAGACGAGATATTATCCGTGTTGGCGATGACGGGCCCGGGCACGACGAGTTGCCGGGCGAAACCGGCGAGTAATAGAGGCGCGTAAGAGCGAGAGAGAAAGATCGAGAGAACGAGAGAACGAGAGAGGGGGAGAGGGGGAGAGGGGGAAGGCCGTCACGACGATTGCTTCATTAATTTGGTCGCCGGAGGCGTTTCGCGGTCCTCTGCTGGTACGAAGTCTAGAAAATCGTTTTTCCTTCGTCGGTGGCTTCGCTGTCAGAGGCCAGTGCCCGATAACATCTATGATTGCCGGACAGCCCCCGGACGCGAGGGAAAAAACGTCGAATACGCACGAGCGAGCTCTCCGTGAAAGCGACGGAGGAATCGGGAATCGAGCGACTGGGACAAAAAGAAAAAATGTCGATCCACTTCGAAAAATATTGAACGGGGTGAAATTTTTTAACGCCGTCCGCAAAATACGACTTGCGATATGTGTATACGTCACGTTTCCCGAAATTTGATTTTTTTGACAAAATCAGATCAATATCTGATCTTCACTGATAGTGAAGATAGTGAAAATGAATTTTAGCGAATAGCGAGCGATTCCACCTAAGCCTGAATTATTTCAAAGCATCTTTTCTTTGGCGCATGATTCATTTTTTTTATCACACGTTCGTTGAATTTCACATCCGGACTTTCCTCGACCGTTGATTAATTCGCGACTTCGTTGTATATAGCGTTAGAAACGAATTTAATTCATCTCGGTGACTACCGATATGTGTATTCGTCACGTTTCCCGGAATTTGATTTTTTGGGCAAAATCCGACGAATATCTGATCTTCACTGATAGTGAATCTTCACTGATAGTGAATCTTCACTGATAGTGAATCTTCACTGATAGTGAATCTTCACTGATAGTGAATCTTCACTGATAG
>JAPYZC010003820.1:0-11324 GCA_030522665.1 Ichneumoninae sp. A BG-2022a
GGATGTGCCGTTGCTGGAAAGCCCGGTGTCTACACCGAGGTTGCCCACTACCGCGGCTGGATCAAGCAGAACTCTGGTGTTTGAAGATCTTCGTCATAAGTGACCATGATGCTGTGTGCATTGACTGAATAAGTAATTTATTCTGCTCTTCGATCGATGTGTTCCAAGGGGGTTCCTGTTATACACGCTCTGGTTACACCGATTGTATGGCAAATTAGCCTTGTAAATTGCATAAAACTCCTCTCACTGTATACTCACATTGAATAAAATGTTTTATTTATGACACACAATTCATATTGATTCTTGTTGCACCGTAACCTTCTTTGTAATATTAGATAAATCAATCGTATGAATCTTCCGTCATGTATTTTAGAAGAAAGCTCTTCTGCGGAAGGTTAAAAAAAAACAAAAAAACGAAGCTCCGATAATTGAGGAACGATAGAATTAAGAGTATTTAATAAGGTTCACAACGGGAATAACATTAGAAACAGAATAACATTCACAGTATCTCTTAAAGGTTTACCGTGCTTTTGTTACTGTTGTTCTGACTCAAAATCTGTGCTTGCACGTTAGATAAACGATACAAAGTCATCTTAAGTTCTGTAAGGTCTGATATTGCTCGGCGCCTCCGTTTAACGCTTCATTTCTACTTACATTCGCTGTAAAAAAATTCGTATGAAAAATTTGTAAATTTCATGTACAATTGTGATGATAAATGAACGTACAGTATATTTAAACCTTTAGAAATACTTTACTTTTAATAATTTACTTTAAATTTTAATACAAAAGTGAATTGAATAATTTACAGTAATTTCACGGTAAAAGTTCGTTAATTTTCAACACAATTGTATCTTAAATGTAATGTAAAACTTCAGTCAATTTACTTTTTTTAACAGTATTATCAGCAAGCAATCTGGTAACTTTGCGGATATCCAGTACACTAGGACCTCGATTTTTCCGCTCTTGATTTCCTCAACAGTTTCCCCCACGGAGCGAATATCGATCAGCGCAGCACGTGGAGGGGGGAGCAATGGGGCATGCGCATGCTCGATTTTGTTAAGTGTAATGCGCAGCCGGTCTCGCCGCTTCGAACGAATCCAGGTCTTAGTGTATCGGCTGTAAACTGTTTTGATCAGACGATTTTAATACCACCCATAACACGTAAATACCGATATTGAAATTTTGTATGTGAAGCTTGAATGTCCTAACAAGTGTCCCATTAAAGGAACATCAATACGTTTTTGTAGTTCCAACCCTGCAACAATAAATGCATGGATTCGACAAATCCAAAACGTTTAACTTTTAAAGCCTACAATTAAAATAACATTCCTGTTAAGGGTATGGCACCCAGACAGACATTATGGTTACATCCTGTCGTATCGCATTCGCTACAAGCGAATACCTATATAATCATTTTAGGAAAACTAACGTAACGGTGAAGAAATGAGTGCAAAGAAAAATAACGGAAGTAGGGAAACCGGGGCAAAACGGGGACGCTAAGCAATAAAACCTGGTACAATGATACCGAAAGCATATATACATTGTTTTTCACACCAAAATTGTATTGGCGCCGGTTTTGAAAGGATATTTAAAAAAACCGTCTGGGACAAAACCGGGTACATGTCCCTGTTTTGCCCCATGTCCTCGTTTTGCCCCGGCTTCCCCTACGTCTGCATAGACCTAAGTCGTGACTTCACACACACACCCACACATACACACACAGTGAACACAATGTAACAGTTACGTTTTCGATTTATTACAATTTCCTAATCAGCGAAGTAACCGTTACATAATAAGGGTGTCATTTAACAGTTATACTGCTGGGTAGGAAATTGTAAAATCACAGTAATTTCCTTGTGACTTGTGTTATCTGGGTTGAAATGTATTATCAACATGGAACGGGAATTACCAAGTAAAAATATTATTATTATGATTCGACAAATCAATATTTCCAAATTCGATATCGGGCGTCGTACCGAAATAAATTTCATTAATTACGCCGAGAAACAATCTCGATCAAGATTGTTATCTATATATGGTTTCAGTCTTGGGTTTTTCTCGAGTGCTCTCGAACTGATATCCAAGTACTGTACAGGTCATGCCGGGAATTCTTGATCCACGTAACTCGAGATAACAATAACGACCAACTGTCAGCCATCGAGTGACAGGAAATTAAAAAAAAACCAAAAAATGCATGATAACGATAATAACCACAACATACCCGTATCATCGATAGATAAAGTTTCAGAGTAAGTGGGGAAAAGTTCCTCGATTCTCTGCAGATATAAATAATCTTCGGGTTTGTCAACGACAGTCAGTGAGCTTCTGGCAGAGGAAGAACAATGATCAAGTTCCTAACAATCGTAGTCCTGGTCGGCGTTGCCTTCGGTGAGTTTAAACAAAAATGTATTAAACAATCCGTCGTGAACATAGATGATCAATACCAAACATTGAAACACCTTCAATCATCCTGTTGTGATTAGCAAACAAAATGATTTCTATCACGAATCAATAGAATAACTTTTATCTTTTCTATTATCCACTATAGCCGATCCAATCCGAAGGTCAAGGTCCTTGTCAAGGGTCGCACCGGTAGGCCGTATAATCGATGGTGATGACACCACCATCGAGGAAGTCCCCTACCAAGTTAGCATCAGCGCCCAAGGCTATCACTACTGCGGTGGTAGCATAATTGCCAAAAATTGGGTACTGACCGCCGGTCATTGTGCAACGTTGCCAGTTAGAATGTACTCAATACGCGCCGGTTCGTCGAAGAGTTACATCGGTGGTAGCATCCACAAAGTCACCCTGATCGTGAGCCACGAGAGCTTTTCGTTGGATGAATCGTCAGTTCCCATCAACGACGTCGCCCTGATGAAAGTCGCTAAGCCCTTCGTAATGGGCACAAATCGTCGGGCCATTGAACTTTACAACGTCGGCGAGGAAACTCAAGTTGGATCTTACGCGGTGATCACCGGTTGGGGCACCACCTCCACTGTCACGAATGCGGAACCTCATGTCCTCCAAACCGTGAGCGTGCCAATTATCTCAAAGGACGATTGCAAGAGGTCTTACGCTGACCTGACGGACTTCAATCCAGGACAAATTTGCGCTGCTTATCCCCAAGGTGGCAAGGACGCGTGCCAGGGTGACTCCGGTGGTCCCCTCGTCATCGACGAACGTCTCGCGGGTGTCGTATCCTGGGGCAATGGCTGCGCCGTCGCCGGACAACCCGGAGTCTACACCGAAGTCGCCTACTTCCGCGATTGGATAGACAAGACTATGAAAGCATGAAGTGCATCATCGTCGTTGGTGACAACGTCGAGGCTCGGAAAAATTACGCTTGTTATGATCGCTCGCACGGCTTTGAACCTCGCTTTCCTATCTCATTGAACATCCTCGTTAAGAACATACATTCTTACGCGGGGTTCGCTGGAACTTGATTTTGTCTATTTCATTGTAAGTTTCTACATCGATACCTCTTCCTCTGCCATTGGATCATCAATTATTAATGTAAGCTCGTATGTACATAAATTAAATAAACATTTTGTAAGCTACCGGTTGTTGTGCCATTATTGCAGTGAATCTGACAAGAATTGTTATTAAGTACAGTTGCTCCGCTCGCCCAGGGTCTACCGGGCAAAGACACCAAGTAAAGAACTACTCAGTTCTGGAATACACAGGGGAGAATTTCCACGTTGTAACGCACACAGAGGCCATCAACTTCCTTAATGGAGCAATAGCGTGATGTTCGTGGTCGGAATTGACCCCAACGGTGAGCTGGAAGTTGCGCGGTCTAAAATACACTTCCGACGACAAAAAAAGAAAGATCTTTCCGATATGTAATCGTCCGACCCAATCTTTAAAGTGAATCCGATCTACCAGGGAACCACAGAAGTTCTCGCCCGATTTATCGAACAACACGATCGACGAGAATCCCCCATGGTGGACCGATGACCCAAGTTGCTTCTGGGCGACGCACCAACGATAAAACTTGGCGATCTGCTCGCTTTTTAGCCCAAACAGCTAACAGGGGTAGCCGTTCGTCAATTTTTATCGACGAAAAAACGTCCCGCCCCAACTCCGGCGCCGGTCCAGCACATGCAACTCTCTCCCGCCCAATGTCCAAATACCCAAAGGGACGAATAAACGAATTGGGTGTGCAATTTCTTTTATTTTACCCATCAAGTCCTCCCAAGGCGGTTCGCCATTTCGTTATCGAGCGATCGATATTGAGTTAAAAACAAATCTCATATCCCAGCTTTCTCGGCGATCCATTTGCGATAGGTCGCGACCTCGGTGTAGACGCCAGGATATCCGGGTCTGGCGCAGCCGTTGCCCCACGAGACGATACCGGCGAGTCGTCCACCGATGGTCAGCGGACCGCCGGAGTCGCCCTGGCAAGCGTCTTTGCCGCCACTCGGATGAGCGGCGCATATCTGTCCCTCGGGGATTCCGCCGTAGGATGCGTAGGCTTCGTTGCAGACACCCTTCGAGACGACCGGAACGCTGACAGTCTGAAGCACCTCGGAGCTGCTGCCACCCTCGCGAAGGGCGCCCCATCCGGTGATGACGCTGAGGATTCCATCGTCGGCTTCCTCTTGATGGTCGAACAGGGCGACCGGTCTCCGAGTCGCGCCCATGACGAAAGGTTCGCTGACACGAATGAGAGCCACGTCGTTCTCCGGTATGCCGTGGCGATTGGTCCTGAAATCCTCGTGCTTGATTACAGTCTTGGCCCGATGTGACGTTCCACCCTGGCTCTTTCGCGATGATCCCGTCTTGACGGTCACGAAGGAGGCCGGATAACTCGCACAGTGAGCCGCTGTCAGCACCCACTCCTCGGCGACGATACTCGCGCCGCAATAACCGAATCCGTAAACCTGAAGAGACGCCTGCCACGGCACCTCTTCGATGCTTGCGTCGACTCCACCCACGATACGACCATTCGGCATCAAGGGAATCAATGCTGGACGCAGAAATCTACTCCCGCTCGCTGTAACGTGAAATTAGTAGGATTTCATCTCCAGGCGGTGGACGCTGTGTTCGCCGACGGAATGGGCTTTGGACGCATGGATGTCTCTGCGCGTGTATGGCTTGAAACTGCTCCGTGAATGGAATGAGAGAGCCGTATGGAGAGCCATCGAGGCATGGGTTTACTGTTCACGCCCAATAATACCACCGTCGTATCCAGGGTATGGAGCGGCAGTATTGTGCGCAATATTGCGATGGGTTGAAAAGCAAGGACCGCACCGTTCCGACAGCATGAATTCGGGAGTGGTACGTGACCCGGAAATTGCTCGTGAAATTATTATTGGTCCTAGGTTACACGAATTTGGGCGCAAAGCAGACGGAAAATTATACCCTAGACGGATGAACTGGAAAACAGCCGGACGCGGAAGTTTCTGATCGAAACATTCGCAGTGAAATAGTTCGAGGTTCGATAAACGTTTCTTGTCCACAAAGGTCCACAACTTTTGTTTACATGTTACTAATATAATAATTAATAAAAATGTTACTAACGAACTGTATTTTTAGCTAACAAAAATTAACGAGTTTTAAAGGGAAAATTAACGAGCAAAATTTGTTTGACTTTTGTTGATAATTAATGTTTGTTAAATGTACGATACTATTTTTTTTCATATCAATATAACAATTAATAAAATGTTACGAACGAACTGTATTTTTAGCTGACAAAAATTGGAAAATTGATTATTTAAAATAAAAATTAACGAGCACATTTTTCTTTTACGTTTGTCAATAATGAATGTTTATTAAATATAAGAAACGACTTTTTTTTTACTGCGTCTTGGGACAAATACGAAACATGTGAAATGATGTGTCATTTAGGTATATGTTTTTTAACTCACCATTAGCGAGACAGCAGATCGCTACGAAAATTGCTACCAAGAACGGCGACATGCTTGTTCGGAAAAGCACGACGACGTACTAGATGCTCTTCGCCAATGAAAAGTGGTATTTAAATAGCGATAAAAAAGGCGTAGTTGGCAGGAAAATGATGGTGATAAGATTTTACGCAGCAAGCCACGCGAATCTAGCATCGTTTATCCATTTTAGCATTGATTGCCTCCCTCCCGATTATTATCCAGTGTCGCGTCGGATTATTTCTTTATTATACTCGTCATCGCAGGATTATAGTACGTTTGTGCAAAGAAACGATCAATAATTGTCATCGACGTACGACACATTTTATCGTTTTTCTTCGAACGTCGAATAATAATCAAACGCGGGCATAACAAATCATTGCGGATATATCGTAATCCAAATTGATGATCATTCATGATGGGATTAACGTTGTCGGCGAAGAAAGATTGAAGCAGCAGACTTTTTGTACGACGCAGTTTAACCATTCTCGTTTCGTCGCAGATTAATCTTTTTCTATTATTTTCACAATGTTAATTGTTATTTATGATACTAGTGCGATAAAACTTTTTCGGACGAGTGCGAGTTTGCAGCACGAGCCGAAGACGTGTGTCGCAATCATACGAATTAAGAACAAGTTTTTCGCACGAGAATCGTACCAAATTTTACTTCACAAGGCGTGGAAATTGGGGTTTTACGCACGCGTGCGTAAAACTGCTGTTTTCGCACCCAGTGAAGTAAAAAAGTTCCGCAGACTATGTGAGAAAAAACAATTGAATTTTGAAAATCGGCACTTCTAATGACTCTTCCAGATGAAACAAGAAATTGGCATTTCTCGATGCACACGTGCATCGAGGATAAAAATAAATTATTAAATTAACCCTGTAATTGGGCTTTACCCCCACCTGTTCTACTAAATAAATAAATGAATGGATTCATTCACCAAAAATAGATATCCGCCCGGCAATCGGTGGGCTTATTCTCGAATTTCTCGGCGAAATAAATAATTTCGTATGCGATTGACACCGTGATTAAATATTTGATTAACAGGAGTGGGAAGAGCGAGATTGAAGGTCCGGTAATCCTCGGAAATGAAGATTGATGCCAAAATCGAAATCCCGCACTGAGACTCGGAGGAGATTGCACCGCTTAGCCGTCGGGATCTCGTTATCGCAGGCTAATATAGCTGTGGCAAGACCGTCGAAGGTACAGGATATCGTGAAATACGTCGCCAAATGGACATATCGGAACGACCGATCTCATCTCGATCGTTGCACCGCTGCCTCAACCCATTATCGTTCCGGATAAGCGTAACGCATTTTGTGCCCCTATAAATACGGTATGCAATTTAATGCAGAATCAGTCAGTAACACACCGAGTTCGAAAGATGTTCAAGTTACTGATAATCGCAGCGATCGTGGCAGTCGGTCTTGGTGAGTTCCTTCATTCCAAAAAATCAAAATAAAAGTACAAATAGTTACAATTGTGAAAATTAAAAAATCAGTTACACGATATATTCTTTTCGTTCTTTAATAAATATTTTGCTTAACATGCGCATATTTTTCGAAGACACTTCGGATAAATTTCTGAGAAATGAGAGGAAATTGCAAAAACTTGTCGATAGTACGAAAATCTAAAAAAAGAAAATCAAAAGTATTAATGGTGCTGAAACAATTAATTTTGCATAATAATAATTCCAAAAATGGTACTAACAAATCGATGAAAAATAGAATTGTCCAACGAATCTCCCGTAAACCTAATTTTTACAGATTTTTAAATTCACTTTGAATATTGTCACTTTCCACACATTTTGCCAATATAAACAAAAACAATACAAAGTAAATTCAAAAATCTGGCAAAAATGCATACGTATTCACAAAAACGAACTCATTTCCATAAAAGAACAACGTTTGGTTTCCGGCAGATTTGTTGAACAATTTTAGTTTTCATCAATTTGTTAATAACATTTTCTAATTATTATTATGTAAAGTTAATCGTTTCAGCACCTTTAATATGCTCAATTTCTTCACTCTATTATCCCATCCAGAAGTGTTTGCAATTCCCTCTCATTTCTCCGAATCCAATGCGAAGCGAACACTGCGCGCAAGAACGGCCTTAAATCTCCCCGAGCGGAAGGTTGACGAATAACTTCGAAACTTGCAGCGGACCGGGTGCCAGCCGAGTGGAGTCTTCTGAACCCGTTCACCCCGAACGGCCGTATAGTCGGTGGCGAGCCGGTATCGATAGTGGACGCCCCGCACCAGGTATCCCTTCAGGTATACGGTTTTGGTTTCTGCGGCGGTACCATTATAGGTGAGGAATGGGTCGTGACGGCGGCCCACTGTGCGGTCTACAGCGCGGATTCCGTCACCGTTAGAGTCGGCACCGACCAGATATCCACCGGTGGCAGCCTCCACTCGGTTCAGAAGTTCATCAAGCACGAGAAGTACACGACGAACATGCACGGAATTCCGGTGAACGACGTTGCCCTCATAAAGCTGAAGAGCCCGATCCAGTTGGACCCGACGAAGAGGCCGATCGACCTGTTCGAGATGAACGAGGAGGCGGTCGCCGGCTGCGCGGCCGTCATCACCGGATGGGGCGCCTTGCGCGAGGGCGGCGACACCTCCGAGAGCCTTCAGACTGTCAGCGTTCCGGTGATAACGAAGAAGTCGTGCAGCGACGCTTACGCCTCCTTCGGCGGCGTTCCCGCGGGACAAATATGCGCCGCCCATCCGCAAGGCGGCAAGGACGCCTGCCAGGGCGACTCCGGCGGCCCCCTGACCATCGGCGGACGACTCGCCGGCATCGTCTCCTGGGGCAACGGATGCGCGAGACCCGGATATCCTGGTGTGTACACCGAGATCGCTTCATTCCGCGACTGGATCCGCGAGAAGACCGGACTGTAATCGACGACGAAGCGATCAATCTTCCTCGGGGATTCGAGAACGTTGGGCCACGGCGCGGAGACCGCTGCATCCATCATTGGCTCGAGCACTCTCTTACCTCGGTCTAAATCGTCGAAGTGACAGCAATTCTTCAAGTTTTCTTTCTTTGGCTCTTATTTATTTTCTTTTCCTTCTGTCCGATTCATTTGTTATGGAAATTTGGAGTAAATTACACTTTTCTTTATCGTATTTTAATGGTGCATGATTTCTTATTCTTACCCTATTTGTCTTGACGGTTCTCTGAGAAGAACTTTGGATCGAAGAGGTTTTTTTTTTTTTTTTTGGGTAAGATATTTTGAGGTACGTTTTGTGTTCTTGGACACTCGGAGAGAGACTTGCGGAGACTTGCGCTCCGAGCCGAAGAGCTGGCGAGAACCTCCCGCTAGTTTTAGTTGCAAAGTATAAATAGAACGTCAGAAGACCTTAAAGAGTCTAAGAAATGGCAAATGGTTTTCCTTGGCACAAATTTGTCCGAACTGCAAACTGCGCTTGGATCTTATTCGCAAAGCCTCTTCCAAAGTTGATCGAAAGTGGAGCCATCGACACGAAGTTGTAATACCCGTACAGGCCGGTGGACTCGTGTTGTACGATAAGTCTCGCAGTAGCTTCTTCTCTCCCGATATCCGGAACAGCCAACTCCCCAGCAGAGGGGCTGAACGGGACCCATCTAATCGGTCGAGCCGAGCTTCCTTGTTACGACAGGAGAGTTACGTAACAAGATATAGTTTTACGAGCTCGGAGAAACCCGGCGCAACGGACTTTAGTGCAATTCGTTCGGTTCGGACTTATCGATGGCAAGATAATTTCGTCCAAATCAGCGTTCATCAAATTATTTAAGGAGTTAAAGAAAGGAAAAAAATTGGACAAAGCTTAAACTGTTTCAAACTAAAAAAAATTGTGAATTTCGATCGTTGATTGCCTTGAAGATAGAACCGAAGGAACAAGACCAGGACGTTGCGTCTTAGACGGATCGAGGATGCGGAAAGCGATCGAAGCTCCTCTTGCCAAGGGAAGAGATTTTTTTAACAAGCTCAGCGAAATCCAGTGAAATGGACTTTAGTGCAATTCGTTCGTTGCATGCTCATCGACTTCAAGATAATTCCGTCCAAACCAGAGTTCATCAAATTATTCAAGGAGTTAAAAAAAGGAAAAAAATTGGACAAAGCTTAAACTGTTTCGAACTAAAAAAAGTGGTGAATTTCGATCGTCGATTCGAAACAGTTTCTGCCTTTGGAGATACAACCGAAGGAACAAGACCGCGACGTTGCGTCTTCGACGGACCGAGGATGCGGAAAAGTGGAAAGCGATCGGAGCTCCTCTGGCCGAAGGAAGATATTTTTTAACAATCTCGGTGAAATCCAGTGGAACGGACTTTAGTGCAATTCGTTCGTTGCATGCTGATCGACTGCAAGATAATTCCGTCCAAACCAGAGTTCATCAAATTATTTAAGGAGTTAAAAAAAAGAAAAAAAATTGGACAAAGCCTAAACTGTTTCGAAATAAAAAAGTGGTGAATTTCAATCGTCGATTCGAAGCAGTTTCTGCCTTGGAGATACAACCGAAGGAACAAGACCTCGACGTTGTGTCTTCGACGGATCGAGGATGCGGAAAAGTGGGAAGCAATCGGAGCTTCTTTGGAGGAGGGAATAAATAGCAGGAAATTAGCCGATCGACCGGAAGCGAACCAGAAGTGATCGCGGCGTGTTTCAATTTCTCTCTACCGGGTCTCTCTGGCAGGGACGCGAACGAACGAAATACCGAGGGGCTTCCTAGATCCCTCGTCCCCGTTCAAGTTCACAGAGAGCTCGAGTGCTTTTTTGTACTTTTCGAAAGATACCTTATGCTGGTGGAAAGAGTCCAAGCGTCTCCCCCGCTCCCCCGGACTTTCCTCCTCGCCGTCCCAACTGTTCCACTATCTTTTCACAGTCACTCGGAAACTTTCAACGAGCGGGCAAGAGTCTCTGTGAAAACGGAAAGAAACAAGAAAACTTGAACCGCCACGAGTGAGAAGGCTAAGGATAGCCGCAATTTTTCCTTCGAGATAGGGGAGAGCGGGGCAACATGGGACAGTGGGGCAAAACGGGAGAGCGAGGGCAAAACTCAGTTTTCCAATAATTTTTGGACGCCCCGTTTTGTCTCGACGATACGTTCGGATTTTCAACTGCGTTTAGCCCTACGGATTGCCATCGCCATCATCCTAAAGTTCTTCGAAAATTGGTTTTAGTCTCGTTATCCCGTTTTGCCCCGTTGCACCCAGAAAAAAAAATTATTTGACGGCCACCGTTTATTTGGTTTAAGTAAAATGTTTATTTGATTTAAATACATGTTTATTTACATCAAGTAAATAGTTACTTAAATGAAATAAATATTTATTCAAATCAATTACATATTTTAATTAAGGAGGGAGTCTCGCTGCGCGCTGCCTTCGCATAAGTTCGACAACAATAAGAGAAAATTGCAAGTACTTCTTGATGGTGTAAAAATCTGAAAAAA
>JAPYZC010003821.1:0-11323 GCA_030522665.1 Ichneumoninae sp. A BG-2022a
TATCGGTGCAACTTCGGTCCAATTATCTCGTTATTCGTGGTCTCGAGTTGATACACTTATTGAGCGATTATTCAGGAATTCAGCCAATTTGTTGGTATTCAGCTTTAAAAAAAAAAAATACATTTTATTGCTTCCTGTTTTTGGGATTTTATGTTTCGTTGTGACTTATAGGGAAGATAACATTTTTAAGAAATTTGATACTCCAATGATTTGCCATTTTTTATGGACGATGACACGACTTGCACCATTTTTTATCGGTGCAACTTCGGTCCAATTAGCTCGTTATTAGTGGTCTCGAGTTGCTACAGTTATTGAGGGATTGTTAAGGAATTCAGCCAATTTGCTGGCATTCAGATTTTTAATATATATATTTTATTGCTTCCTGTTTTTGGGATTTTATGTTTCATTGTGACTTATCGGGAAGATAACATTTTTTAAGAAATTTGATACTCCAATGATCTGACCATTTTGCGAGGTCGATGGACTGCAATTTTTGATGGACGATTACACGAGTTGCACCATATTTTGTCGGTGCAACTTTGGTCCAATTATCTCTTTATTCGTGGTCTTGAGGTACAAAAGTTATAGAGAGATTATTAAGGAATTCAGTAAATTTGTTGGTATGCAGATTAAAAAAAAATATATTTTATTGCTTCCCGTTTTTGGGATTTTATGTTTCATTGTGACTTATCGGGAAGAGAACATTTTTGAAAAATCTGATACTCATATGAACTGACCATTTTACTGGGACGAGTTATTAAGGGGTTATTAAGGAATTCAGCTAATTCGTTGTTATTCAGATTTTTAACATTATTTTATTAGTTCCTCTATTTTGGGTATTTTATGATTAATTGTGACTTGTCGAAAATATGATATTTTCGAAAAATCTGGTACTCATATGAGCTGACCATTTTACGAGGTCGAAGGAGTAGACGATCGACGCGAAACTGTGGCGTTCAGCCAGTGAGCTCTTTCCCCTTTTTATTTTCGTCATTTTTGTTTTTATTTTTTTTTATCCGCTCAACACCGGTCATCCTGTTCTTTTTTGTTTTTCGCTCGCCGCGCTGGGCCACGCTATTGGCGCAAGGGCTGTTGTTAAAAGAAAATTAGCATGAGGCGATCGGCCGAGGCTCGGACGAGCCTGGTAATCGTTTTGCGAGGAACCATCACGATTGGGTAGCTGTCGAGGGGATTCCGAGCGGGCAAGCCCTGTACCCGCCAATATCATGCGAAACCCTGCAAGCCTAGCCTCCAATTGGATCCACGATTTTTACTCACTTCACAAGTCCATTTATCCTTCCTTATATATATGTATATATATTTTTTAAATATAGATATTATGGATATTATAGACATTATACACTGTAAAAAAATTTGTTTGAAAATTAATGAACAGTAATGGAAGCTTTTTTACATAAACCGTTTCTGAAATTTCAAACACATGTGCGTTGCAATTTTACAATAAAATTTATATTTTTCATGAACATTTTTGTAAATTTTGCAGCAAAAGATTTGTAATTTTAATATCTGGTATTTTTATTTTACAAGAAAAGTACATTAATGTTTAATTAATATGAGTAATGTCAGCAAATTTCAAGTTCCAGTACATTAAATTTACAATTTATTTTTACAGCGTTACAGATATTATAGATATTATAGATATTATAAATATTATATATAGTGTATATACTATATATTTTTTTTTGTGAATTTCGTGTCGCTCGTCAGATTTCGCCGTGTTATTACCGATCGTCCGATTTTAAAACAAACAAGAAAATTGAACGCATCGAACAGTTTAAGGTTTGACACAAGTCAAAGTGACAGCGGTCTCTTGTACGACACTAGGTCTCCATGCGAGTTCTGAAGGATCGATCGATGACGGGAGAGTCCGAAATCGTGTCCTTAATCGAAACCGGCTGATCTGCCTTTTGAAACCTCGCGCGATAAAACATGTAAAAAAAATTGCATTTTGGGTAAGAACGGGGAAAAATGGACCGGATTCCTGCATTTGAGAGGAGACATTATTTTGACCCTCTGCAAAAATTGGGTAAGAGGCCATTTTGCCCCATCCGTCTTGCCCGCTGCAGTTACGTAATATCACAGTAGTATTATGAGACCCGCATCGAAATAGCCGAAGATCGAGATAACTTCGCGAGTCAAACTAGACGCGAGAGAGTCAAGAGGTCCATGTCAATGACGTTACAAATCCCGTTGTTCGGTTGTCAGTCCGATTTAGGATCTACGGGGTCCCGAACCGACCGGGTGATTAACCCGTGTCTGATCCGATCCTCGTCGGGGGCCTCGATCAGCTAGCGTCATCACGAATATAAAAGGCCCACAAAAATGCAGATTTTTTTTTTTTATGGCCTCTAAAATCTTGACTTCCGCCAGCCGATCCAAGCGCGTCAGCGATCGATGTAACGGTGAACTTTCCCATTTCTTTCGTCCGCAAAATTAATATACGCTTCCAAAAAAAAAAATATCCACTGAGAAAAAGAAATAGTTGGATTGGAATGCGCGTTGACATAGGGGAGAGCGGGGCAAAATGAGACAGTGGGGCAAAACGGGACAGTCGGGGTAAATCTGAATTTTCCAATAATTTTTTGATGCTCCATTTTTTGTCCTAACGATGCATCCGGATTTTCAACTCCATTTTACCCCACCGAAGACAGAAGTTATTGGAAAGCTGCGTTTTGTCTCATATTCCGTTTTGCCCCACTGTACCATTTTGCCGAGCTCTCCCCTACGTTAAAAGGTGTATTTTATCGGGACAAAAAAAAATTTTGTTTCAATCGACAATTTTGAATAAATTGAAGCAAATGATCGTCTAACAAAATAATGTTATTTTTGTACCAAAGAAATAACAGCTTTGAGCGTATGACAACGCGCACTGAGAAAAAGGATTGAATTTTCTACCATGCCAATAGTTCCCATTTGGAACGTCTATATAAATAGTTTTTAACAGTATATATTCAATTGGTTACATCATAATTATTGTTGCAAACATGACTTGTTGTCACTGTCGTAACTATAAAATGTAAACGTTCCCCCTGGGAACTATTTTTTATGGTAGGGTAAAAGTGGGGAATATGGACCAGTCCATATATCATTAATTTACACGGAGAAAAAAAAATTGCTGGGACAACAAGAATTTTGTTACCGTAACTGATTTACCGGGTTAACATAGGGATAACAAAACATTTTGCTGTGGCAACAAATATTTCGCTGTAGCAGCCAAAAATGTTTGCTGCCACAACAATAAATTATTAACGATCTACGTTTTGTTAGAGAAACGGAACTATTTTTCTCCGTGTACGTGTTAATCGAGGTGGTCCATATTCACCACTTTTTCCCTATAAAGTCAGTATTATTACTTTTATTATGTAATTTTTTCTCAGCGCGACTTTTGGTTAATCCAACCATTTTTTTTTTTCAAAATGCATACCAATACAGTACAGTTGTTTATTCCGCGCGAAATGAAGAGAAGTCGAAAGTGCGGAGGCGCGGAGGGCCCCGAGCGAGGCATCGCGGTGCCCCGCGGTGAAGGCGCGCCGATCGGATCGGTGAGCAAGATTGATCGTTTCTTAATAACCGAGAAAAACCGGCAAAACGATCACCTCCTTCGTCGCCGCAGGTGGTACGAAGCTCTCTGCGCGCCCGCGCTTCGATCCTCCCGGATATTCTCCCGTGTCTTTCATTCTCGTTTCTCGCACCGATTGCCCCCCCCCTCCCCCCTCGACACAGTTTTTCATGGACATTCGGCCCAGGGAGATCGAGCACTCGATTTCTCGCATACGTTTTTTTTCAACCTCTCCCTTCGCACTTTATGTTCGCTATCCGTCGAAATTTATTTCGCCATCTCAGCAAGAAATCGCCGAAGGGGGGGGGGCAGAGGGGGGTGGCGGTTGGGCAGGGGGGATTTTATGACGACCCACCATACTCCAGATCCCGAATCTCATGGTTTTCTCGAGCGATGAGAAATAAACGTCGCTGCGCCGCGAGGGGGTCGAGAAATAAAAGATGGAGAGTGGTTTAGAAGGGGGCCCGGTGAGGATGGAGAAGCGCAAGGTCAGTTTGGTTCTTGTCACATTCTTGTCAACGGAAACAGCGTACCACGTCAATCTCCTCGACGCTGTGGGGGCCACTCGTTGATTCCTCGCCCATCGTTTTCTTTCTCTCCGCCGCCGCTCTGCGCCCGCTCTTCGATCGCCCCCCGCGCCCCCCGCCTCGGTCTTGCGCTCCCCCGCGCCCCCCCGATGGAGTCGCGGAACCCGCGGCGGACGGATGGATGGACAGACAGCTCCGACAGCCGGAGGGGGGATGCGTCAAAGAGAAATATAACCGGGGGCCCGGCCCCCCCTCGGTTCCCTTCGGCCCCCCTTCTTCTGCCCCGGCGAACGGGAGCGCTGAGACTGCCTCATTAGCTCCCGGGCTCCTATCCGCGAATGTTACTCTTTCGCTCCGGGTCCGCTCGCGACGCCGGACGGGAATCGAGGAGGGAAAGAAAGAACTGGGGATAGAGACGCGGTGAGGAGAAAGAGATTTCTGTCAACGTTCGCCAAACGTTCGTCAATCACCGCGTCCGCGGAGACGCGCTCGGCACCTACTCTTATTCTCACCACGATATCCTCTGTAAATCGTCGGGAATTAGGAACGAGCCTTTGACACGATTCTCGTAGGTGATTCTCGGCGGTTCTCTGGTTCTTTTCTCTCTTGTCGATCAATTTGAGGAACGAAATGAGGGGGGTTTTTTAGTTCTTTTTTAGTTTTTGGGTGCAACTTTGAGGATGTTTTCTCGGTGATTTTAGCAATTTTTTTATTGGGGGAAGTATGGTTTGTTGGGCGGGATGAGAGGATTGTGAAATTGAGTCACTCTAATTTATGTATAATATTTTAATTGTCGCTTAGTTTACGGAAAATTCGATGACCCTTGGGGCCCCTGTTTCTGTTCTTGATTAATCAAAGTCCCTATTCTAAGTAAGTTTTGGAGACCCTTTCAAGGTCCGCGCGACCTACCAAAAACCGTGGTATTCCATATAGTAACCCTTGCGCTAAAAAAAACATATAATGACGACTGACAAGAAAATGTCGCAATAAAAAATATTAAATCATAAACTTAAAATTAAACTATATTACAACCAAAAAAATTACCAATGAAACTGAAGATACCAGAAAAAAATATGCAAACGAGTAACAATAACGAGAATAAAGAATAAAAAGATTCCGCCGCTGTCGCCGCCGCCGTGTCAAGAATCGAGGGGGGGGGGGGTAGAACAATAAGGGCTGAAGTCCATCCTTAAATGGCCTTGGAATTATAAGGACCTAAGTCCATGTAGCTTAAAGGGACTCGGAATAATAAGGGCCCAAGTCCATTTAGCTTAAAGGGGTTTGGTATAATAAGGGCCTAGGTCCATTTAGCTTAAAGGAACTTGGAAAATAAGGGGCGGGGGGGGGGGTTAAAAGACAGAATAATAAGGGTTTACGTCCAGAAATAGGTGCGAGCGCGCGAGCCACATAACCCGCTAGTATACATATACATATATATTTAATAAAAAAGTCTCAATAGCCGATTACTTTGGTGGAGACCTTGGGTACAAGCGCGTTCCAGTATTCGCGCACATATAAGTCCTTCCGTTGGGGCCGATATAGTCGTCGAAGAGTTTAGCGAATTTATGTACGAGGAATGGTATAAATCACAGGTTGCTTCCGCCTCGACAGGGTCGAGAAGGCATGTATCGGTAGCACTTGCCGCCGGCTGCTGTTGCCACCGGAGCCCGAAGAAGATCACCCGTTCGCCTCCCGGCGCTTCACCGCGAATCCTCCGGCGCTTTTCACTCTTTTGCCGGCTCTTTCCTTCCAGCTCGGTCCCGTGCACTCTCGAGCGGTGCTATATGCGATGGGCACACACACACACACGCACCAAAAATTCCTCGTATTATATGTACCTTAAAAGCCGTATTCTCTGCCTTGCAGATAGAGACGCGACCTGCTGGCCCGTCGGGGCTTTCGACTTCTTCTCCTATACCTACTCGCTGCCTTTTGCGACTTTCTAAACGCTCGTTAATCTTTGCCACTTCCGACAGTAGCCGAGGAAGTTAATCGGCCGGACAGCCGACACGCATGCCTCATACAAGCAATAACAAGCAACCCTTCCACTTAACTCAGAACATAAATTCTAAAATGAATTTTATAAAAAGTGAAAAAATTTCTCAGGACAAAATACAAAAAATTGTACACGGTAAGAAATAATTTTGTAAAGTCGCAATACGAAGTGTCGTAAAAATAATTTTGTCAAGTAAGTGAGAAACTCTTTTGTTCAGGTTTGAATGTGTAAAACTGTCCATTTGTTTCCCGTGTCATTGACAACTTTAGTTTGTACTTTTGGTTGTAAAACTAGCGCCGGATCGAAAAATTAGTAAATAAAAATTGTGGACGTTTGTGGACAATAAGTTGTAAAAAGTACAAGCTTTTTTTACTGTGTACGAGTTCCATTTTTCAAATATTGTGTTTTAAATATTTGAAAAAAAGGACTCCTAGAATTTGTTAATATTCGAAGCTAGGCATTTTTTCACGTTACCAGAACACCATTAAAACCAACCATTCGCGAGGAATTCTTGACCCAAGTTTTTATGTACCAAAATAAAAAATTACACTTTTTTGAGTCTGAAATCGATAAAATAATTGAAACAGGCAATAGGTTGTTCCCTTTCTGCCTCCTTAAATGTGTAAACACTTTTTCCTTAAATGCGGACATTTTTTCTTAAATATGGGCATTTTTTTTAAATGTGGGCATTTTTAAAAAATGTGGGTTTTGTTTCTTAAATGTGGGCATCTTTTCACATTACTAGAACACCATTAGAGCCAACCATTCGCGAGAAAATTCGTGACCCAACTTTTTATTCACCAAAATAAAAAATTACACTTTTTTGAGTCTGAAATCGATGAAATAATTGAAACAGGCAATAGGTTGTTCCCTTCTGCCTCCTTAAATCTGTAAACGGTTTTTGCCATGGACGACCTTTGATCGTGCAAAGAATCGAAAAACAGTTTAAAAAATAAAATAAAAAAATGAAAGTCACCGATGCGAGGGTGAAAGATGGGTCAATGAAAATGGAAAGCGGTAGCGGTTGGGAGACCCGGCAAATAACGATCTCCCGGTCCATCCATCAATCTCCTCCGATGCTTCTCTCATTCCACTCGTGTTTCGCTTTCCGGTCCCGCGGACTCGGAGACTCGGTACTTTAATACCCAGCCGTAACGGCTATTACAATGCTATAAGAATCTCGAGGGCCGTGTACGACGAGAGGGACATTAATTGACACGGGCAAGAAACGAGCGGTACGAAACATCGGTCCGAGCCTCCCCGCCGAGGGTTTCTAGCCTCGGTAATACACCGGTACGTATAATTCCACTTTTTACTCGTGTACTTTCCAGAATCCCTCGAAGCCAACAGAATCGGTGGATTAAAATACAGGCAGCAAAGAGAGCCAAACGGAGCGAGCGGTGAAGCCGCGGAGAACGGCACAAGAAGAAGAGGAAGAACAAGCTAGAAGAAGAAGAGGAAGAAGAGGCCGAAGAAGACGGATTCGAGAGTGTTGGACCGTAGGCGGAGCTGGACTTTGCGTCCGTCGTTTGCCGCCCCAGTCGCCATTGGTTGTCTCTTCTCCGTCCGAGACTGCGTCTCAGCCATCCGGGAGCTCAGCCGCAGTTTTCGCGAGACCAAGCGCAGATCTCGGGCGAAAGCTTCCGAGGACATCGGCAGAGGAGTTGGGGTTGTTGTTGTTCTCCTTCGGTGCCTCGTGCGCCGCAGCGATCAGGGTCGTATCGACAGGTCTGGAGACTCGCCGGGCAAAAGCGCCCAAAATTGCATCCAAGATGGCGGCCGGTGCAGGCCTATTTTATCTACACGCATGTGCACCGCGCGCTCGCTTCTCCACTCAAAGATTACAACCGAATCTACCAGCCCATCGATTTATTATTTCGTAAAATAAAAAAATCAAAATTGAAATAAATTAATTACTAAAGTCGAAGTCTAAAGGAAAGCTTAAAAAAGACGCAACACTATTCAATGTCTAAATGAATATATTATTCCAATGAATTATGTGGTATAAAACTTAGCCTGTTTCTTTTTGACAGCACTCTGCATTTTCACATTTTAATTTGTTTACTGTTAATATTGTCGCATTCTCATTCGTAATCGTACATTATTCCACGAGGGCGAAAAACGTTTTTCTAACGAGTGTGAGTTTGCAGCACGAGCCGAAGTGCGAAATTGTTTCGCACGAGCGATGTACGAAATTTTTCATCACAAGGTGCGAAAATTGCGGTTTACGCACGCGAAGCGGGCGGAAAAGTGACCATTTCCGCACCGAGTGATGAAAAATGATACTTGATTACTACACGACACGAGTTTCAACGTATTGGGCATGCGCGGACAGAATCTTAATGATTATTGGGCCTGAATTGACCGCTATATTGGCTTCATTTTCGGCACAACTGACTACGTAGGGACGGCATAGGAGTGTCCAGACCTGTCTATAACACTGAGGCCGTCCCAATGTAGTCAGTTCTTCTTCTTCTCCAATGTGTATCGGAACTTTAAGCACCACACTCAAGTGTCCAATACTGGCCACATGTATAGAACCGCGTCGGCCAAATGTTTTTTATAGTATTTTCATATGCGTGACTGGTGACACCACTTTTAGAGTCTACAGTCATCTTCTCTTTTATAAAGAGTCAATCGGTGACAGGTTGAGGCGTTTGTCACACATGGCGCCCTCTTCCAAGCGATCGTTCGTAATGAACGAGATTTTGTTAATTAGCCGAAACTAATTAATTAGTTTAAAAAGACTTTAAGTTTTCTTAAACTAATTAATTAGTTTAAGAAGACTTCAAGTTTTCTTAAACTAATTAATTAGTTTAAGAAAACCTACAATTTTTCGTGGAATCCGAACCGCGATAAGTAGAGGTAAGCAGCCAAGGAAAAGTCATTGACTACAACCGGGAATCGAACCCGGGCCTTCTTTGTGAGTCGCACTCCGATCCACTCGGCCACGACTCACCCCATGTAGTCAGTCGCGCTGTAGGACCGTGGCCGTCACACAACTCGTACACCGCGCGGCCGCTAGAGGCGCGCGGGGCGCTACCCGTCGAGCGGGAGGACGAGGTATGGAGCGGCGGGCGAGCGTTTCGCTTCGTAGCTACCGGCGACGGCCTCGGCGGTGTTTCTCTATATGCCAACCCGCGATACACCTACCTGCCTCTTTGCCTTCCGTGCAAAACCGTACATGCGAGAGTCCGGCTCGCGCTCTCTCCTCCTCCGTCCTCGCTTTTGCATCTCTCGCACGAGTCCCATTCGGCTTCTGGCTCCGGCTGTAGCACCGAGAGTCCGACGATTTATGCCCTTGCCAGTTGAGACGTTTGCGCCCGTGAGATTGAATACGACGATATAAAGGAGGCTACCGTGCCACGCATACGCGCGCCCAAGCGCATCGGTGCATGCACGACGCCGCTTAGAAGACGCTTGAGACGTAGACGCGATGATACATATTAGTATCGCGGATTGCAGATTAACATCGCGGTGATGTGGGCTTGTCTGCTAAAATGTTGAAACGATTTTTTAAAAATAAATTTTGAGGATTTTTAGATCCCACGGGTTACCATAATGGCCCATTAAGTTCGATACATATTAGTATCGCATATTACAGATTAAGATCGCAGAGACCTGGGGTTGTGCTATAGAAAATATTTAACAAAAAAAAAAAAAATTGAGGATTTTTAGTTCCGATGGGTTACCATAATGGCCCAACGGGTTCGAGGGTTGCAAATTAATTTCACTTGATAAAACTCCGATAAACAAGTTAACCGCTCGCGGTGTCATATCGATGAGTCCATCAGAAAAAACCAAGATACAAGATTTCTTTTTTCATCGGCTGTGGAAATAAAATTTCATCGGCAATAAAATATTTAAATACAATAATTGAAATATAATAATTTAAGTAATAAAAGCCTGTTTTATTTCCTCAATACAGGAAATAAAAAAATATATTAAAAACAATATATACGCAAAGTCATTGTTCCTTATACCATAATTATTTCACTCCTTATTATTATTTTTGTATCAAGTAATTTATGCCGTAGCGTAAAATTGATGGTATGCTAATACTGCATTCAAAGATAGGTTATCCTCGTATAGTGCTGGTTATCGGCAAAGTTATTTCTTTTTTTATTATTGTAATATTTTAAATGAATTACTGTAATATTTATACAGTTATCTTCTTATACTAATTTTATACCTAACGATAATTTTGCACTTTGGCAAAGGGCCATCGTCCTGAGTCCTTCAGCCCTATTATTAATATTTTTGATAAAAATAGAGTTTTGCTATAAAAAATTACTATAAAATTGCTATAAAAAAACAAAGAAACATAGTGGGTCTTTGCGGACAAGAACTGTTTGTCAAGTTTACAAACTCTTTACTTTTCGCTCTGTAGTACTACATATCGCGAGACCCTCGCCGGTCCTCGATCTCCGGAAAGACCTATCACTCTCCCGGCACTCGCGGATAAGTCGAGATTCGCGAGAGATTGACGTTCGTCAATCGGAATCGGACTCGGAGCGCTCGGTCGCTCGCTACTCTTCATTCCGGTGTATCTCCTCACGTGTCTCCATCTCCCCCCTCCCCGTCCGCTCCCATCCGGCGGTCCGCGGATCCGGCGCGAAACGAGACTTGAGATCGTAATTATACCCGCGGAACACGACGATTAAATCGAGTATTCGATCGCACGGTTCCGATAAGATTCCACGGGACCGTCCTCGCTTCTACCTCATTTTTTTTCCGCCGCAAATTTAGCGGATGCGTTAAATGAAGAGACACACTAAGAGAACTAATAAAAAATAAAGCAAAAAATAAAAAATAAAGTAAAAAAAAAATGAAATAAAAACCGTAAAAAAAGAAAATCATCCCAGAAATAATAAAGCGAGGTTCTTGCATCGCAAATAATAAGAAGCTGCGCGAAGCCTCGGCATATCTCTACAGATCAACGCTTACAGCGTTTTCGGAGCGCCGGTGCTCGCTCGTTTATTAATTCGCTCGGTCCCTTTAATTTCCTAATTATAATGAATAACGGATGCCTAAAATAAAGAGACGCATAAAGAGAACTAATAAAAACCAAAACAAAAAAAAAAACAAAAATAAATAAATAAATAAATAAATAAAAACCGTAAAAAAAAAATCATCATCCAAGAAATAATAAAGCGAGGTTCTTGCATCGCGAATAATAAGAAGCTGCGCTGAGCCTCGGAATATCTCCGCGGATAAACG
>JAPYZC010003822.1:0-11322 GCA_030522665.1 Ichneumoninae sp. A BG-2022a
TTTTTCAGATTTTTACACCATCAAGAAGTACTTGCAATTTTCTCTTATCGTTGTCGAACTTATGCGAAGTCAGCGCGCAGCGAGACTCCCTCCTTAAGCTGCTCGCACGCAAAACTACCTACGGAACACAGACAGGCCGTGCCGTACCACGTACAGCCGTGATTGGCTGATGCTCGCGCATTGGTGTTCGAGGATCCGTTCCCATCGACTCGTCCGTGTGACGGAAAACGGCAAACGTGCTTCTTCTTCTTCTTCTTCTTCAATTTGACTGGAACCACGGCTGTGGGAACCAGTCTGGCCACTGGGAGAAACCCGCGTCGGCCAACGTAAAAAACGGCAAACGTTGTCTTATGTGCGAGCACCTTTACCCGCGCACGATTTCTGAACGCGGCCCAGCGTAGTTCCGCCACCTGCCGCGCGTGCGCAGCGCCGTTACTCAATGGCGTCCACTTGCTCCGGAGAGCTCGCTTTCATCGCCGTTACAATATTCAATTCTAAAACTATAAAATAAAAAAAAAATAAAAAATGTTAAGACCAACCGGTTGACGCCTTCGACGATCGATCGGCCCAATTGCAAAAGACCCTTCGTTCCAATATGACGTGATAAACGTCCGTCTACCGCTCTTCGAAGGACAGAGCAGGAAATCGCGGGCGCATTGTACGGCTTGTCTTCCGAGGTGCCCCAAACTCTTTGCCACGAAAAATCAATAAAACAAAAAAAAAACATAAAACCGCGAATCCCGCCGTATTCATCGATGATAACTCAACTGTTTTTTGTTTTCTTCTCTTTTACAGAAAAATTGAAAAGTCGAGCGAGAGCGCCAAATAAATCGAAGCCAAAATGTCAAAGCGATTGGCAGCGGACGGAGGGGACTCGGCTTCTCAGCCTCCCATCAAGAAGGTCCAGTTCGAACCCATACTGATCGGTCCGATCTCCACTCTCGAGGAGATGGACATGAAGGTCCTCCAGTTTCAGAACAAGAAACTCCAGCAGGTAAGCTCGGGACTTTTCGAATCTACGGCTATGAAATATCGGACTGTTTGCAAATATTTATTTATTTTACTCGGTGCGTAAAGTGCAGTTTTAATTAAACTCCACTTTCGCACCTTGTGAAATAAAATTTCGTGCAATACTCGTGCGAAAAACATTTTCTTAACTCGTGTGATTGCAACACTCGCCTTCAGTTTGTGCTGCAAACTCCTACTTGGCAGAAAAAATTTTGTCGCACTAGTATCGTAATGTACTGTTATATATTTGTATGTTATTATTTTTTTTCTTTCGCAGCGACTGGAGCATCGAGTGAGGACGGAGGCCGAACTCAGACAGAGGATAGAGCAGCTGGAGAAGAGGCAGACTCAGGACGACGCTGTACTCAATGTAGTCAACCGTTATTGGAACCAACTGAACGAGGATATCAGAGTTCTCCTCCAGAGATTTGACGCCGAAACTGCGGACGAATCGGAGAACAAAAGTACATATTTCACACGATAATTGAATTTTCATTATTCTATTTTTTCTTATTTCAATTAAAAAAAAAAAACAAAATTATTATTTTTATATTTCAAAATTATTTATATTATATCATTTCATGCCATTACTATTATTAATTAATTAAGTACAAACTATTTACGTACATTAATTTTGTCCACAGAAGCTTTTAAGCTTGTAACACGGATATCACTTGTATGTTTTTTATATATCTTAAATCTTCAGGTACAAATATCAAAGGGTTGACTGAGTAACTCCAACTCCATGCATATAATATCTTAAACAAAATAACGATTCCATATAACGTTTCATTCTATGTGTTAAGGCATTTCGTACGTCAATTTCTCTAATGCATTTACAATAGGTTCATGAGAGAAATTCCACAATATTTGCTTCCGTTGCCCCTCGTATCCACTCAGTTGCTGTTTTCCAGGCTGCTTATTGCCTAGGCTATTATATTTAAAAATAATTTTTATTATATTTAAAAATAATTTTTATTATATTTGAAAATTATTTTTATTATATTTAAAAATTATTTTTATTATATTTAAAAATTATTTTTATTATATTTAAAAACTACTTTTAATATATTCAAAATAATGATTTCTATTATTTTTACGATTATAAAGAGGAGCTGATAGAAAGATGTTTTTATTCCCAGATGAGTCGGAAGCGACGACGTCCTTCCTCATGCAGCTCTCCTCGTGGGACAAGGAGGAGCTGGACGACAAGCTCGCGAATCGCGTCCAGGTTTCGAAGAGGGCGGTGTCGAAGGTAGTTCAGGCGTTCGATCGTCTTTCCCAGCGAAACGAGAAAATAACCCTGGCTCTCAAGGGTGAATTCGACGGAGGTTCGGAACTTTCCTAGTTTCCATTTCACAGAATCAATATTTATTTTCTTAGGTTCTAAAGTTCGTTAATAAAACTCTCGCATCGTCGAACCTTTGCAGACGAAGCCCCGAAGATCGACGAGGTGGTGAGAAAAGCGAATTCCGAGATACAGATGGAGAACCGTAACTTGCAGGCGATAAATATTCAGCTTCACGAGAAGTATCACACGATATCGCTGAAGATGTCCGAGCTCCAGGACACGATAACCGGCAAGGACACATTGGCCGCGGAGTTGAGAAACCAGGTCGACGATCTTCAGTACGAACTGAACAAGGTGCGCGCGAGAAACGACAAGCTCGAGCATCACCTCGGCGAGGCGATCGAGAAGCTGAAGGCGTTCCAGCAGATTCACGGCACGGACGAGAAGGGCAGCAACAAGCCCAGCACCCTGGTGGCGTCGAGCGTGTCGCAGACGAAGCTCGACGATTTGCAGAGGGAGCTGGAGGAGACCCGGGAGCTGGCGAACAACAGGCTGCAGGAGCTCGACAAGCTCCACCAGCAGCATCGCGACGCCCTCAAGGAGGTCGAGAGGCTGAAAATGGACATACGCCAGCTTCCCGAGTCGGTGATCGTCGAGACGACCGAGTACAAGTGTCTCCAGTCACAGTTCTCGGTCCTCTACAACGAATCGATGCAGCTGAAGACCCAGCTCGACGACGCTCGTCAGCAGCTGCAGTCGAGCAAGAACACCCACCTGCGACAGATCGAGATGATGGAGAGCGAGGAACTGATGGCACAGAAGAAACTCCGCGGCGAGTGTATCCAACTCGAGGACGTACTCGCCCAGTTGAGAAAAGAATACGAGATGCTGAGGATCGAGTTCGAGCAGAATCTCGCGGCGAACGAGCAGACCGGCCCGATAAACCGCGAGATGCGGCATCTTATAACGTCCCTCCAGAATCACAATCAGCAGCTAAAGGGCGAGGTGCATCGTTACAAGCGCAAGTACAAGGAGGCCTCGGCGGAGATACCGAAGCTCAAAAAGGAGATGGAGGAACTGACGTCTAAACTTGGCCAACAGACCTCGCAGGAGAGCAAGGAGGGTAGCAATTCGGACGGCAGTGGAAAAGAGGAGGACGCGTCGAATTCGCTGCCGGGATCGGCACAGGTTAAGGAGGAGAGCGGCGTGGCGATAAAGCGCGAGGCCGGAGCCGACGAGGAGGTGGAAACCATCGAGGTCGGCGAGGGGGAGGGTAGCAAGGGGACTCCCGATTCTCTGACGCTCACCTCGCCCACGCTGAAGAAAGAAAAGGACATCAAACGGGAGAAGGACGTGAAGAAGGAGGCGGTGAAGACCGAGCACAGAGATCCGGCGCATCGCGCCAAGGAAACCAAAGTCGCTGAGTCGGAACTCGTGCGCGATCTGAAGGCTCAGCTGAAGTAAACTTTTTTTCCGTTCGGTTAACTTTAAGGAGGCTGGCGCACTTTACACTGAGTCAAATGAGTGATACATTTGTAAAGACGTTTGTGCAAATTTTTATGCACCTAGGCTGCGTTCTTCAATGCAGTTCTGCTCAGCTGTGCGTTTTTTTATTTGTGAATGTCCACCGCTAGTCGGTTTTTGTAAATTGCCAACGGTACATTTGTTTCTATCCTGGGGATGTATTCTGTCCGTTTTGATAACAAGGAACGCTTATCGGAGCAGATTTTCGTAAAAATTAAACGTTGAACTGAGAGCAGACTGGAATATGAAATTCCGATTTCAGCGGCGTATACATATTTATACATTTCGAATATTTCTGGATTTAGTCGAACAGAATAGAACTGCATTCAAGAACTATTGATTATAGTGGATGGTTATTTGTATTTAACGTAGATAATGTCTTTAACGTAGAAAAACATTAATTGCAATGGATTTGCAAAAATATTAACTGTTTTGTGCTAATTTTCAAAACGAACAAATTCATTCAGTTTTTTCAAAGAATATTCCATAAATTTCACTCGATTTTTATGTGTCATGGCTCATTGTTTTCCTTAGAAGAAACTGTGTGAAATCATCATTTACATAGTCGATAGTATTTCCCGTTTAAAAATTACAGCTGTTTGTTCACGAAGGAATTTCGCCGATGGATAAACAAAAGGCTGTAATTCCTAAACTGAAAATACTATCGATTATCTAGATGATGAATTCGTAGACCATCTTAAAGGAAGAGACTGAGAACTTACCGATTATTCTTCAAAAAAACTAAACGAATGCATAACGTTTCGAAAATGAGCACAAGCCAGTCAATATTTTGCAAATTCATTCCAAGTAATGTTCTACGTTAAGGGAAGGCTAAACACGTATGAGCGCGAGAGAGACCCAGTAAAAATTTTGAATTATTTTTTCTCCGAAACATTTCTACAAAATTGGATTCAAAAAATGTATTCAAAATATTTTTTAGTCGTGTTGATCTCTTTACTCTCACCTTAAAGACGTCTGCTGTAATACACATAACTATTCACTATAATCAATACATGCACAAAAGTTTCTATAAATTACTTTAAAAATGTATCACTCCAACCCCCTTAAGCCGAAAACTCGTCCCGACAAAACAGTTCGCTGATAAGGATGTTCTTTTTTTTTCATCGACGCAGGAAGGCCGTCAACGAGATGAAGGAGATGAAGCTGCTGCTGGACATGTACAAAGGGGTCGGCAAGGAGCAACGCGACAAAGTCCAACTGATGGCCGCCGAACGGAAGACCCGCGCGGAGGTCGAGGACCTTCGTCAGCAGATAAAGAAAATACAGGTGAATTTATTGTCGGCGAATCAGAATCCCCCCCGCCCCGTCGAAACCGTAAAAAGAACTAGTAAAAAATCTATCGATCGTCAATAGATGTTCGACTTCCAGGAGAGCAAGCGCGAGGAGCGCAAGAAACTCGCCGACGAGGACGCTCAGATAAAGATAAAGAAACTCGAAGAGCAGGCGTACACGCTGCAGAGACAGGTCGCCTCGCAGAAACAGGTATCATCGAATTAACTATTTATTCATCCCCCAGGCCATCTCCATTCTTCCGACGGAAGTCTGAGTGGTTTATTAATGATGGAGAGAGCGTACTGCATGCATCGCCACTAATCCGCACCGTCGCCTCACTAATTTAGAAATTAAAACAAAAAATTATTCCGTGTGTGTTTATATAAACTAACGTTGCTTCGTCTCGATGATGGTGTTGACTTGCGTGCCTCGCGAAGGAGGTACGAGGCAACAGCGGATTCGACAGAAAGGTATCGTGAACATAGTTAAAAAAAAATCCCTTTTGCGTTCGTTCATTGAGTCATGAAACCCCCCGACTCTTTTACGCAAATTTCGTCTTCCACTGTCGAGTTTTTTTTTGTACAAAAGTCATCTATAGAGATTGAAAAAAAAAAAATGAAAAAAAATGACAAAAAAAGAAAAGAAACGGGATGCGTTTTGGCAGGTGTGCTGGCCGTGCGCGGACGCGTAGTATTTGGCGATTCGTGTGTGAACGAACGGTGGTGTAACCCTGAACAGAATTGTGTCTGGCTGCAGGAGGAGGAGGCCCTCTTGAACGAGATGGAAGTAACCGGTCAAGCTTTTGAGGATATGCAGGAACAAAATTCGCGTCTGATACAGCAGCTAAGGGAGAAGGACGATGCAAATTTCAAACTGATGACCGAGAGGATAAAGAGCAATCAGTTGCACAAACTGGCGAGGGAGGAGAAGGACGTGCTGAAGGAGCAGGTATCGACGCTGACGACGCAGGTCGAGGCGGCCAACGTCGTCGTTCGTAAGCTCGAGGAGAAGGAGCGATTGCTTCAAAATTCTCTGGCCACGGTCGAGAAGGAGCTCGCACTGCGCCAGCAGGCTATGGAGATGCACAAGAGAAAGGCCATCGAGAGCGCACAGTCAGCCGCCGATCTCAAGCTTCATCTCGGTAAGGAAACTTTCCGCGCTTCTTTATTCCTCCGAGTGGCGGCGCTGTTACTCATCGATCCCGTTTTCCGCGAATAACATTAGGGAGGATCGACTATCAGACAACATCCAACTTAAGGTCTCAATTTTTGTATATGTTCTGCATTAACACTCTACGCATCTGTTCCCGAAGTCTGAGCAATGTTGACCGTATAGTTTATTTGTAATACAAATACAATTTAGAAGTTGACTACTTTGACCGTATCGTTCTATGTTCTAACATTGGAGACTGTCGGTTCTGGGATAAAATATATGTTTTAATTTAATTAATTTTATTAATTTATTTTTATTTACTACTAGCAAGCCAACTTAGAGCTTTGAAAAACTAGGTTTGAGTGGACGAAGCATCAAAGATTATGTAAAAAATGCGAAATCCGCATTTTACCGTGTAAACTCAACGATTTATCGATGCAAAGTTCATTTTGTCATTGCAGTTATCACTTTAAACGATTTATCGGTGCCAGTCTTGACAACCTTTCCGGTCGAAAGCGATGCGTTCAGAGAACCAAACATAATCTGAATTCAGGTTCATTTTAATACACGTCCGATTCTAAGAGTTTACCACGCATCATGGATCCACCACATAAACATATCAATGTATCAATAATTTGATGTCTCAAATGTTCTTTAAAAATGTTTCATATAAGTTTTGGGACATGATTTGTAATTTCGTTTTTCATTCTGTAATGTTGGCTAGTAGTACGTGATGACGATTCCGAAGTCGTTGAGATTCTAAAACTTGACTGCATATTTTTCTTAATCTTCGATACACGTATGTATCATTTTTGAAAAAAATACCCCATGAATTGAATACATAATAAATTTTACTAATATTCCATGTGATTCGAGACAGCTGTGATGAATTTTTTTTCAATCGCATTTTTGACTCCAAAGAAACAGTTCGTTCCTCCTTAATACAAAATAAATAAAGTTAATAAAATGAATAAATAAATAAATAATTTAATAAAAAGAATGAAGTTAAAACAGAAATAACACACGGTGTTTTTATTTTCAGAAAAATACCATTCGCAAATGAAGGAGGCTCAGCAGGTCGTCGCGGAAAAAACGAGTTCGCTGGAAGCCGAGGCGTACAAGACGAAGAGACTCCAGGAGGAGATCGCCCAGCTGCGCCGCAAGGTCGAGCGAATGAAAAAGATCGAACTGGCGGAGACGCTGGACGAGGTGATGGCCGAGGAGCTTCGGGAGTACAAGGAGACTCTGACCTGTCCGTCGTGCAAGGTCAAACGAAAAGACGCTGTTCTCACAAAGTGCTTTCACGTTTTTTGCTGGGACTGTCTACGCACTCGATACGAGACGCGACAACGAAAGTGTCCAAAGTGCAATTGTGCTTTCGGGGCGAACGATTATCACCGTCTCTATCTGTCGACGTGAAGGACAACGGCTTTGGTCGCGTTCAAAGTTTGTCTTTCATTCCAATGGAATTCGGTCGAGGTTCGTTGGATGCGAATCGCATTTCTTTCCCAACACATTTTTATACCCGCAGTTACGACGGTGCCGGCGAGCGTTCGATCCTTCCTCGCAAAATCCACATTACGCTCGTGTATATCAAAAAAACTCACTCGTACATTAACATTTTGTAAATTTGCTTAATTGTACTTGTTAATGTCGTAGATTTCGCGAGTTCGGTAATAACGCTATATAGGTAGTACATACGAAAAAAAAGATGAATTTTAATTAGTCGCAATCGTTGTTGCGTATGAAAACTTAAACGGATGAGTAACGTCGACTATTGGGAGAACAGTTGTCGAGACTAATGGTTTATAAAACGACTTGTACAGGTATACATGATACTTGTGAATGGAAACGATGAATGAGTGCGCGTAACGTATTTATGTAGAATATAGAATGACTGAGAAGTTTGCGAGATAATAGTTTTAGATATAAAAGGAAAGACAATTGAACAAAACTGATTTATATCGAAAGAAGGCCCGGCACGATGTTCTACTGACGTAGATAGTGATCGTAGCTTGTAGGAAGCTACGAGCTACGATCTACCGTGAACGAGATACGGTTCGTTCGGTCCAGGTTAAAAAAAAATCAGTGATTTTTTTTGTTCTTTTTTACTCTGTAGCGTAAGATTTTGTTCGTTACACGGGTGAATTATATCGAGCGGTGAAAATACGAATGGGGCATGAATGAATAAAATATAGATGGTATTTTACAATTGAAAAAAAGTAATTGTATTGTTCATTTTGTTTTCAATGTACAGATGGTTGTCGGATATAATTGCTCTTTAACTTACGACTGCCCGTTAACTCTACTCCATGCTAACGCAATCGGTCTCGTTGCTGGAGGAGTCTGTGAGCAGACACGGCTCGTAAGTCCATTTGGGAAAAACTCTCTTGTAGAGATTCAGCAGTATCGTGTCCTGAGACTTTAGCTGACCGTCGAATACGCACTTCATGTGTCCATGTGTACCTGTGTTGAAAAAAAAAATCGTTTTATCAATAATAACTGTGTAGCGAAAGAACTTTGGGCGGAAGGAAAATTCATTGAACACTTACCGAGGGGCTCTTTTATGTGACCTCTGCGTCCGTACTTTGTACGCACTTGAACCGGCTTGAACCACATTATGTCCTCCCGATGGAAGAACATGAAACGTACGACGGCCGATCGTTTGTGGACCTTGAAGGGATGCCCGCTCAGCACTGCACGTTTCACGATTATTCTGTCCGGATTCACGGACAGGACATTGCCGGTTGCTATTAATTCCTGGAGAAAAATAAGGTAAAGTAACTAAACGTTTGTCTACAATTGTCGATGGGTCGTTGTTCTAAGAAATGAGGCTTCCACTAGCCGTGGAAATTATTACTTTATAGGGTGCGATCTACATTTCTGTTTTGTTCGGCTAAATGCAGAGATGTTCGAGATTACACGCAGCAAAAATAGACGTTCTTATATTCCAGTCTTCTTTCAGTTCAGGGTTTAGTTTTGACGCAAATCTGCTCTGATAAGCATTGTTTTGTTATCATAACAGAAAATGCGGAAAGAATCGGATGTAGCGTTGATAATTTTAAAAAACTATTAGCAGTGAACAGTCATGTAATGGATGTTCGATGGTGAGGTACTGCGTAAATGAATTGAGTTGATGGTATAAGACAATGGTTTTATATTATTCGGAGAGTGTAATAATCGGAGCTGAACTGATTGAAACGGGCGTGAAGCTGAGGGCTTCGTGCTCGCTGTTATAAAGGAAGAATGAATCGAAGATGTTTAGTCTAGTAGATAAGTGGCCGCTTGCGGCGGTCCAGATGCTCGATAGTCTTAAGGGCTTCTTTGAAGAGCGTATCGAACGGAAACTCCGTATCGATGCGCATGAATAAATATTCGAAGTTAAATGAAAGAAAGTATGAGGCTGCGACCGCTACAGTCACAAATAAAATAGAACGCATAGCTGAGCAGATTTGCATTCAATAACGTACCTGTAACGATGAATTGATTTGATTGGTCCATCCTGTCAGATGATTAACAGAAGGGACCGATCAAGTCAATTCGTAATTTTAATAAGCGTTCTTTTGTGATCAAAACAACGCTTTGTTTTCATCAAACAGATTTGTTATCAAAACAAACCTGACAAATTGTATTCCGCGGAAAGAATCGGATGTAGCGTTGATAATTTTAAAAAACCATTTGCAGTGAACAGTCACAAATAAAAGAACGCATAGTTGAGCAGAACTGCATTCAAGAACGTACCCATAATGATGAATTGATTTAATTGGTCCATTGTATTAGATAGTGCTAGTATCTGAGAGAAGTGACCAATAAAATAAATCGGTAATTTTTATAATTTTCACAGGTGGACGGAAAGTGCAAAAAATCGTCGTGCTTACCAGAGAACCGTCCTTGTTTTCCAGGTAACACAATACCGGGCAAGGAGGAAAGGTGATCGGTGCGTAAAGACTGGCGACCACCGTGCTCTCCGGTTGAAAGTATCTTTCGTACTTGTGCTTGGATCCGTTGGTGTGCTGACTAAAGATGGGACAAGCTGTGAAACGACGAAAGCCGCATTGAAAAATAAGTCTTCTCTTGGACTCGATCGGATCCGTGTTATTCGTCGTGCGCTTCAGAGTCACGTTGAGAAGAGACATTTTGTGTTCGTTCGGCAACAGACCGAACACTATAAGAGGACGATCCTCCACGGTGCGGTAAGCGTCGAAGAGCTCTTTGCTGACGTTCTTCACGTGGAGAGTTATGAACCAGCCGGGCTGAAAAAAAAACAATTATAATGATTTTCGGGAGTTTCGGGAAATTATAAATATTTTCAATAAAATTTTGATGCATCTTAGCGGGATGCTGGACCCGTTTGTAACTCCTTACCTGCCTTTTTACCGACGGAATTGGGTGTTTTCTTAGTTTCAATTTAGAATTGTTAATATGGTACGCATATGCTTCAAATTGTGCAGGACTATAATATTGACATAAATGCTTCAACGTGCGGTCAAATTTTGATTAATGTATTAAGCATGAAAGAAATTAAATATTACGGTTTGCAAAAAGCCGTATACAGCATTCATGCACTTTTTATCGGCTCTGATATGACCGAATACACTTTGCATGAATTTCTTTTGCGTAATAGACTGTGGCGATATTGAAATATTCGATGAATTTCAGAGACTCGGCGTGCACTCTCATTTTACGTATGTGAGTTCCAGAATATTTTATATCCTACAAAGTAGATACTGTTGAAATTTCTAGCTGCCATATTGTTTTTTGCGACGACCTGTAATACTCGATTTTCTTAATTTGTTGGACGTTTTCAACTGAAATTGAAGTGTTCGCTGAAGCGTTTATGACTAGTATTACGGTCCTGTAAAATTTGATGCATATTGATGATTTAAATTCGATTTTACGAAATCGCCTCGTTCCGTCGGTAAAACAGGAAGGTCCAGCAGCCTCTTAAGAGCATATGCAATACCGCGGTCGGTAATAAAAACTGTAATCAACTTTTCTCATGGATTCTGGCATATACGGTCAAAAGGAAAGTCTCATCGGAAGCGGATATAATT
>JAPYZC010003823.1:0-11321 GCA_030522665.1 Ichneumoninae sp. A BG-2022a
TTTCAGATTTTTTTCTCATCGAGAAGTGTTTGTAATCTTTGTCTTTTTTCTTTCGAACTTAGGCGGCGTCAGTCATTGTGCTAGTACTACCTTAAAAAAAAAGAGGTGGAAAAAGAGTTCGCACAATACGCGTGCGTGTTCCGGCAGGAGAAACCGGCCGAATGTTATTTTCGTTATGAATGGAATATAAGAGAAAAGCATCAACGGAACGAAGTAATTCTCGGGATTTCCGTGTGGCCGTGCGGAAATAGAGGGAAACGAGATTTCGGCTCAAGCACCCTCTCTGTTTGTCTTCTTTGGTAACGCACGTTGTTTCGCTTTTACGACTTCCGGACAGCCAGTTTTAACGTATGACCATTGTTTTATCTCGTCGCTTCATTTTTTTCGCTGTTCCCCTCGGCAGCGGTTTTTCGCCAGATTTTTTATAAATGTTGCCTTTCATGCCATTTCGAACCCTCGAAATATTTCGTTCGCGAAGCGTCTCACTTCTGACGGACGTTTTACGCCGTTTCAATTATTCCAACGAATATTAATGGGTCTCGGATAATTTCGCCGAATGAAAAAGTGATATGAAAAATTAATTTAATTAAATTTTATTAATGAATGGATTATCCCTTATCAAGGCCGGATTTTCATCTCCCGTTCCTAATCTGTGTAAACTAATCTCGCTTATCCGAGCGGATTTCCGTCGCTTCTGCGCTTTCAATCATAGAGGCGTGCCTGCGATATTCCTATCTCCGATTGATTACGAAGCTGCGACGAGATTCCAATAAAGTTTCATATTACGAATTCGTCGGGCAAATTAAAAAAAAAAAATTTATCTCGCATTTTCATAACCGAAGCGAGTGACCAAATGTCGAGATTACTGCGCTGAAGTGGGGGAGGCTGAAGTGCTACGAACATGTGGGAGCAGATAAGCCAGATTGGAGCGGATACTCCCTATCTCTCCTCACGATAGAGTTTTACACACCCAGTTAATTATGGGATTATCAATAATTGTTGACTACCGATTTTGTTATTAGCACCGTTTATAACGAACTAACGAGTTACTCCAATTAAATTTCGATGACCGATTCGGAAAATGAATCAGTTAGTCACAAACTCATTAATAATGTAATTGTTTCTGAGAGTATTTTTTTAATAGTCGATTTCCAATTTCCGTACATCGGAAAAACGATTAAAAATAACATTGCCACAACAACAGTATAAAATAAAATCTTCGATACTACGAAGAATTAAAGAAAAAATCGTTAATTAAAAAAAATGTCATATATTGAAAAATATAATTTAAATACTTTTCACTATATAACACACAACGCCCGAAAATTGAGCGAGACGTTTTAGAGCCCACTCAGCTCGACATGAATAATTGGACGAGGTGATTAAACTCGCGTTGCCTTTTCGTTAATTAATCCAGGACGTCGAATCCCGGCGCAACTTATTTTATACGAAACGTTTTGTAAATGTTGCGTATATATTTTGATAGGATATTTGCGAGGAGAAAAGGTGGGTCGAATCTTCCCGGTCCCTTCAGCCGCTCAATTTCCTCGCAGAGGCGTGGTAATAACTTGAAACGAGAGCATTTCCACGATCGCGTCTCCCGTCGATATTTAAGTGTACACGCGAAGAGCCGCGTTGGTGAGCAGCAATCACTATAAACCAAATTATGCGAATAGTAGATCCCTGTTTTGCCACCGCCGTGAAACCGCGCGAGTCGCCGTGTCCGAGTGAGGCGAAAGAACCCTTATTCCGGTGCGCCATTCCTGATGAGAGTTCCCGTTTTCCCGGGGATCTCCCGGCTTCCTTCCTTTGTCTTTGGACAATCCTCAATTTAAACCCTGGCACGAATGGCGAGGGCCGACGGAGAGGTGAATGAAATGAAACATTCATTCGTTCTTTGCGAAAGAAACCTTGGTTGAGCGTGAAACTCGCGGAAGATTAATTTGCAATTTTGTCATTGTCAATTTTCTCGGTGAAATCGGCGAAATATGGTTCGACACACATACCGCTTTAATTTTACCGTCTGTGTTCGGGATGGCGCAGGTGGGCGATATCACTGAAGAATATCATGTTATAAGCACGCTCTAATTATGCGCTGCGCATTTGCTTTGAAACTATAGGATTCTGCAAACGCATCGTACCCTGATAGTGGACGATAGACGAGATATTGTACTCCGCTCCTCTGTGAGTCGCGATAGGTCTGAAATATTTCGGAAACTTGAATTCTCGCTATAACAGCAATTCTGTAGATTTGCTTTTTTTTTAATCGTTAATGGAAACAATGTCCATTGTTTTGCATCCCCCATTGATACCTTGTTGGAGTAAAGCCTGGCCTGTGTTGTTATTCATGAAGTAACAATAGTGACCAAATGTGCAAACAATATTTGACATTGTTCAAACTGTACTAACGTCCACGGTATGTTTCATACATATATAATTTCAACTGATATTTAGCGTCGATTTTTATTAATTTAGCTATTTTTTTGTAAATAAAATTCAATTAGCGATTTTTGTTAAAAAAAATCATTTAGCTATTTTTGTAAGTAAGATTCATTTAGCTACACTTTTGAGCTACTGGAGTAACTATAGAGGCTTTAGGTATCTGTCGTCGAACCTGCCGAATGTGCGTCATTGTTTGGTTGAAATTTCCAAAATTTATAATCATGGCTTTTCAGTTGCATTTTCTTCCGCCGACTATCGTTGTGGCTCAGTTAAACCCAAACTCCAAATTCAAATTCGATATTCAAACGCCTAGCGCCCATCGACCGGAACATTTAGTTATTCTTAAAAAATCCATAAATAATAAAAACAAATTTGCTTCTCCATTCGCGATGTTAAGGATGATTTACCCGTTGCGAAGATGTGAAACCCGCTCACTTTCCGGTTAAAAACTGTAATCATGGTTTATTAAAAATCAAACATACTGAAACTTCCCTGTATAAAAAAGTAAACAAGTGTCTACTGTGGAAATGATTAACGCAATCGACGTCAATGTCCTTTTCACTAAAATTGTTCGTAACACTCGAAAATAAGACGATTCAAGCTTTCTTTACCATCTTTCACAAGGAGGTTTCGTAAATGTACTTAACTCGCAAGTTTGCTTTCCGTTTCACTATACAATGATTTCTCGAGTCATGGAGAACAATCAAGTCTCTGCCCCATTAACTGAAGTTGATTAATATTATATATATATACTGTACACCTCGGCGAGACTATAGAATTAGTCTCTATTGTGTCCCATCCCTTTCATCTATAGAACTCTCATTCTTCGTTTCATCCTTTCCGCGTCTTTTTTACTTGTTCTCGTAGTTTCTATCTTATTCCCCTTTTCCCTCGAACTATCTGAAAGGTGTAACTTTGATACGTCGCGTCCGTTTCCCGTCTGTCGAGGTACGCATCTGACGCTTTTATTTTTACGCCCCGGAAAATACTCTCTTCTCCATTGTGCATGTGTCCTGACATACGTACTCTATTCGCCATTAAAGTAGAAAGTAATTGCGCCGCGGATAGCATGACTTTAATTCGTCACGGTCTTGAGATATCCTCAGGATATGCATATCCGTCTGAATATGAGGGAGCTTCCATTACTCGCAGCGGGCTGCACCGGGCAACAATCGTACAGACCTATATCGGTACACGTGGCACACAGTGCACAGGAAAACAACTTATATCTCACGAAGAAATATTACCCTCGTCTCTGCACAAGCTATTGCGGATTGTATTTTAGATGTGACTCATAACTCATAACCGGCGGGAACCTACCAGAGGTCAATTATACGAGCTACGCGCAAGAAACTAAATTCTAAATATGTTCAATGTCAGGATTATTGGACCGCATTCCGGCCAACCAGTCGCGTGTCCTTGGTTCTTTTTATATATTTTATATACAATTGTACGCTGTCCATCATCAATGCCTTAATCGAAGATATCGATATCGACATTGAAGATACCAATATCGAAAATATCAATAGGGGCGAGCGAGGCAAAATTGGTCAGTGGGGCAAAACGGGACAGTGAGGGCAAAACTCAATTTGCCAATAATTTTGGGGTGGCCCATTTTGTTCCAGCGATTTTCAACGCCGTTTTGACCCACGGACCACCATCGGAACCATCCAAAAGTTATTGGAAAATTACGTTTTGTCTCATTATCCCGTTTTACCCCGCTGTGACATTTTGCCCCGCTCTCCCCTATCGAAAATATCAATATCGGAAATATCAATATCGGAAATATCAATATCGGAAATATCAATATCGGAAATATCAATATCGGAAATATCAATATCGAAAATATCAAGCAAGCCACCCAGGCTTGCTTGATATCTTCGATGCGGTTAAGACACATAACTAGATAGAAAATCCAAAAAACCAGACATGAATAACGGGCAGCCAATAGACATATATCGGTATACTTGGCGTACAGCGCACGGGAAAACAACTTACATCCCACGAAGAAACATCACCCTCATTTAGACTTTAGACGTGACTCATGAGTCTCAACTTACAATTTATAACCGACGGGATTCTACCAGGCGCCAATTATAAGAGCTACGCATAACAAGTAGAACTCTCAAAGTTTTCCATATTACGATAATTCGATCGTGTTCCTCCCGACCTTCCCTCGAGGCCCGAAAAGATCGATCGATCTTTATCGTTGTCCACGAAAAACATTTCATTTTTCTTAAACTTTTTCATCCGCTCGATTATGAAAATGGTTGGGTTGGACGGAGCTTGTAACAATATTGAGAAATTACTTCCGTGCATTACCCGGGTTAATGTCTGTCGAGAAGTCTCGTTATCGTACTCCATTATTTGTCGTATTATTACAACCCCGTCTTGGATCTTCCCTCTGTGATCCACGTCGTATCAAAACGTTCGTGCAGGAGAATCTTGTACGTCGGCGGATGCAACGGCAACAAAGTTACGCAGAAGCGATTCTCGTATTTCGCTGGTAGAACGGAGTTGAACCTTGTTAGACTAAAGTAGATGCTCTCTTCGGTATGGTAGGTTGAACATCGGATTAATGAAATTTGCCCGGCAAACAAAAGGTTCATGGTACCCGTACGTTTAGCGCGTGAACTCGCTTTAAAGCCAGTTGCAGTGACTGGTACCGTATTGTACTCGTGCATTCATGCACTACCCGAATGCATGTGTTTGCATGGAAGTACACAGTAGGGACAGTGTGTTTTCGGATTCGTGGCTCGCAGCTATACGAACGTACTCTCCAGTCCAGCGAAAGTCCTTGCTTTTTTTCCTTTGGTAACGTCTCTCTTGTCTCTTTCGTAACGTTATTATCATTATCGTTATTATTATTGTTGTTGTTGTTGTTGTTATAATGATTATTATTATTGTTAAGCAATTAGATTTTTCAATAAAAAAAGAAAAGTTACAGACACTTTTCCCTTGTTCTGAGTTCTTCAAACTTCCATTATAAATTTTTTATTTAAAATTGTTAAATCTGGCTTGCGCCTATTCATTTTATTCTGATCGAATATTATCAAAAGAACTCATCCTAAAATAAACAAGCAGCAGTCGACGAATGATAAATATTAGAAAAGCTGAGGCGATCCGCACCGTTAGCCCAACTTTACTATTTTGTTAACCCTTCTAGAATTTGCCAAGACCGAACCTTCGAACAATTCGAATAACAAGTTGATGTGCCAAAAAAAGTTGCAAACATTCGCAGACGAAAGTTCAGATGTTGTTTTTTTTTTTTATAACGTTGAAGAAAATTTATTACGAACATCCGTATCGTTTGTGTGCCTAAATTCGCGCAGGTTTGTCATCAAATAAGAATAGTGAGCTCCGAGACAGGTCGATCACCGTATAATGAAGACATTTTATTGTCTACGCTCAAAGGTCATCTTTGTAAGTAAACCTTGCGTTGAATTGTTGATATAATTTGTTTGTATCTTATGTTTTCTATAATTTTTAGACGCATTTTTTATTCTTGTTACAGTGCTGAAATATGCCATATGTGTGATTAATTTATTGTGAACAGTGTGAATCATGTAAATATTATACGAAATCGTTTTCATGTATTTTAAACCAACCTTGTTAGTTCCACATTTGGAACCTAGTAGAGGGACTTGTTTGCTTCGAACACATTTCTTAGAACCCTTAGACCAACAGTCCTTTATCATGCATCTCCTTTTTTCCTTCTTGAGCTGTTCGAATAATTAATATTGAAATTTTACGTTTCGTCGTACTATCGACAGTCGGTAATGTCTGATTATTAACGTACTTTGCACGATTTTGCAAAACCTTCGTTTTGACATTGTCCATCTATCGACAACCACGTACCAGACATTACTTTGTCGACCGGTTTTATCGACAGTGGCTTGTTGCGATAACACTTGGTTTCCTTGAATCTGCGTTTTCGTTAATTAAAAAAATTACTTAAATATACCTGCATCCATAATTTACAATAGAAATTTCAATATATCTTCGTACTTGAAGAAGGAAGAATAAATTCTTTCGTCGCATTTGGCCGGCGATAAACTGCATTGCGGTATATCCTTGATGAAATACTCGAACATAAATCTATAGTTTGAAGAAACGATTGCATTACTTACTAATTACTCATTGGCAAAAAAATGGCAATGTCAACGATCACACTCACAATTCCACAGGACCAATATTCGCGTCGTAATGCATAATCAAGACATTCTCAACGGCTTTCGCCCTTGTTATGGCGCGTTTCGAAGAACAATTCAGGCTTGGAATACCGTATACTGATGTAATAAACGTAATTTTTTTTAGCTGAACGGTTTAAACTATCATGGAATTATAGGGAATATATGAATTTTTGGAAAGCTGTAGACTCACCATGAACAGAATGATAATAGGGGCAAGAATACTCCTTACCCGGGCATAAGGTCATTCTATGGAGTTAAAAAAAGATTTGCTTGAGTGCACTGAAAGAAGGATCTAGTACAAATGACTATATGGCTTGAGAGATATTGGATAATCTGAGACTTCTCTGGCGTCCTAGTACTTATGTGCTATGGTAATTTTTCTTAGATGATCGGTAACTTTGACTATATCCTTCTCTCAGTGTGTATATCAGGTGGTGGAAAACGTTTAATTGATAACGAAACTTACGTAGTCATTGGTACGATTATGTCGTATTTCTCTACGGGGAACCTGTATCTTTCTTCATAGAAATATTCCTGCACTTTCGATGCTACACTGTTCAAATTATCGATGCTCCGTATCGAGGTGTCTTCAGTGATGTAGGGAGTTGCCTTGTCATCCTGTTATAACGACGAAAAAAAGTGTTAAAAGCATTAAATAAAATTCGGACTGAAATTGCCACGTATAAACTCACCATGGCAACGATTATACCAGCAATGTTTGGACGGATTTTCGGCTTACTTATTAAGTGGACCAACATATCTATTGCGTTCCAGAAAGCCAACGTAAACCTCAGAGCTCGAGTTATAGTACGATATCTGGAGGTATTATATTAACGCATTAGATGTGTCAACATGTTTCTAACTTTTTTTTTCCTACTAGGCATAGTTTACCTGAGAGCGTTGTGATCGAGAACAACCAAAAATTCTGGGTAAATCTCTTTTGGAACTTGACGATTGTCTTCATTGCTTTTTGCGCGTTTCAGTCTTACATCAATCTCGATAAAGTCTCGAACTACATCGATGGAATAATATATTTTCATTGTATAATTTCCAAAAATGCGATTATTAAGTTGAAAACTATGTATAGCTCACAGTGAAGCCCAGTCATTCCCCGTGGAACGTTTATAACTGCGAACAAACCCGCGTCTTCATTCGAAGTAATCGGTCCACCCATCATATCGGGTATCTTGGAAATGTCATCTACTACGTTCAGAAACTCTCCGATGAAACGTTTCGGCAGAGATCTTATTACATAGTAACTCGAGATAATTCCTTCCTGAAAGTGTTTCGTCACTTCTTTGTATCTTTCGAAAGAAATTTTACAAATTCTGAATACCCACAATGACGATTTTTTCAAAACGATCCTTGTAAACTACTAAAGCTGCTTTATTCTCCAAGTCGTGATACATTGTGAATTCACCAATGTCGCTCATCGCCTATAAATGCATCAAATGTTTTGCCAAAGCGATCTTTCGTTTTCAACCGTTCCAACTCACCCTTGTCATTGGCGTGTAACGAATATTATTGTACGCATTTGGATCACTATCTGCCGACCATACAGGAATGTATTTCGTTGCTAAGTATTGTGAGGTGGGTTTCAAATTCAGTTTAACTGTTTCGGCGTTGAGCACAAGTGTGCAGGTTATATTCTTGCGGGCTTTTTGTTTATGTGCCATTCCCGTTAGCGACATAGGGAATACGAAATACTTAGGATCTGAGTAACAAATGTTGTTCCAACAATGTCAAAATTACATGGATACTCCAAAATTACATGGATTTTTGTATTCTTACTTAATTTTAAAACGTACCCGAGTACTCCAAGCCAAAATCCAGTCTCTCAGCCTCTCCCAGCTTGTCGTCAATGTTCAAGGTAAAAGCCGTAGTGGAATGTACAGCGAAAAGCAGAGCCGCGACTATAAAATACACAAAGGACTTAGCCATTTTTTTCGAGGTATGTTCGAACAACTCAGTTTTAGCCTGCAACTTTGTCTATTATCAATATTTCACCGAACTATTTTTGTTCGGCTTATATACGCCTGTCGCCGTTTTTTATGCAACAGAAACCGCAAGCATCGTGCAGTAAATCTTTATGAAGCAGATACCAGGTTTCGGAGCAAGGTCATCAGGGCGCTTTTTAATATACAAGTCACGATGTTCGCTTAGAAGCATAAGAAAAATATATGTTTACGATTCGTACGGCTGTTATGAGTTTTAGGACTTCCCTGTGGCCTTGTGATGTTTATGTCATAATGGTATCTTTGCATAACTTCATGCTGAATACTGTACCTGAAAAGTGTAATGTCGTCTGCATACACCGAAAAAAAGGTTTGGTAATATCATAATATACTGCGGTTGCGGGTGGCGGAAGAAATATTTGGTCGATTAAACAAAATGTTCGTTAAATCCAAGTACTAACTATTTGTTGAAGCAACTAAATATTCGGTCAAACCACTAAATATTCGCTCAATCAACTAAATATTTCATTCAATCGACCGAATATTTCTTTCGCCACCCGAAACCGCAAGCATCGTGCAGTAAATCTTTATGAAGCAGATACCAGGTTTCGGAGCAAGGTCATCGGGGAGCTTTTTAATATACAAGTCACGATGTTCGCTTAGAAGCATAATAAATATATGTTTATGAAAGGAAACGTGTCAGGCGAGTCGATTTTGTCTATCTATTCGTGCGGCTCTTCGAGACATGCGCGTAAGCGATAATTCGGAATGCCGAGTTTTAGGACTTCCCTGTGGCCTTGTGATGATTATGTTATAAAGGTAAAAAAAAACAAATACAAGATGCAGAAAATCTTGGCAAAAAAAAACTTGACGTGCCAGTTTTTTTTTTACAATTACAGTTACTGCAGTTATTACAGTTACTTTCTCTCTCCCTCGATTATTTGAATGAACCATGTACGACAGCTATTGGGAAAAAAACTGGCACGCCAAGTTTTTTTTTGTCAAGATTTTTTGCATCTTGTATTTGTTTTTTTTTTAGATTGTTTTGATAAACATCTTTTTTAAAAGTATTTTCGTGTAGGTACTACTTGGCTGGTTTGATTTGACTTTTTTTCGATTTTTTTATTATTTTAATACACATATTTTTCTTTTTTTATTGTTTTGATAAACGTCTTTTTGGAAGAATTTTTTTATTCAGAGACTGTTTTGATAACATCTGTTTTGGCTGATTTTTTAATTTTTAAGGGTTTTTTTTTTGATAAACATATTCTCTAAACGAGGATAAAAATTTTAAGTACTTGGCGTACCTTTTTACTTTTTTGAAAAAAAAGTGTTTTTTGCTTTGATTTCACCTATTTTTGGCATCCAGGCATGTAGTTTCATTGATTATTACCAACATGCAGGCAATACAGAACGAAAACATCGTTTACAGTAGATAATACCATCATATATATAAATAAAAGATCTTGAAAACTAAACGATTCACTAAAAATTATATATTACAATAATAATAATAATTTTTAAAAATATAATTCTAAATTACGAAGTATTTTTTAACCTGTTATCCATCGCTGTTCCTTAAGGCATGTGAAATACCGCGGTCATTAATAAAAACGGTAATTAACTTTATTCACGGATGCTAGCATCTGCGGTCAACAGAATAGTGTCATCGAAAGCTGTAATGTAATCTGTCTTCGATGACACTTTTCTTCTGATCTTAGATATCACCGTTCGTGAAAAAGTTTATTACAATTTTTATTACCGACCGTGGTGTTTCACCTGCTCTTAAGATGGTGTGGTATAACCTCCCGCCCACCCCATGCCCATTTCGTAATAAAAATTATACTGAATGCCGTTTTGAGACCGCAGTCCGCCGAAGAAAAAGAAAATTGTCTTTCGCTGGAGAATCGACAGACGCAGGGAAAGAATTTTATTTTGCTCGGGGTCTGCGGTCTCAAAACGGCATTCATTACAGTTTTGTTACCAACTGAGCACGCGGTAAGTGCGTGGGAACAAGTTCCACATCACCTTAAAATGCAAACTTCTCTTTTACAATAATTTGTTTCAAATATACAAAGCTTTTACTCGCAATTATGTATGTATCTGATACAGCTTTTGTATATGGTTTACAATTGAAACATAAGTTTTGTATCGTATTTGGACAGTAGGAACTATTTACAGCAGCTTTAATTTTATTTTTGTTTGTGGATTCCGTCACTGTGTACTGTACGTTTATGTATAAATGTCGTTGAAGCAGTCGATTCGCAAGACCCGGTCGTGAAACTTCGTCATAACGCATAATTTTTCATTTTTCATTCACTATAGATTTTCTATAGGGGTGGACACTTTCACATTTTTTTTCGGTTTCTTCAATTAATTAAAAAAGAAAAAATTGTTTTGCCGAGAGAGTAACCGAAGCGCGAAAAGTGCTGCGCTGATATATACGAAACAAGAGAGATGGGTAGAGAGAAAGTGCTACGCTGATGCGAATCCGAGAGAGATGGAGGATGAGTCAGCTGGCGGACGCATGCGCAGTAGACGCCAGGACTCACATCACAGGACACTTTTATAATATTTTCGGACCTCGTGAGGGGTACGATTACCGTTTCTCAGCATCTACCTAACAGTTATAATCGTAACTAGGCGCGTTGGAAAGCTCGTGTCCTATATATATATCATAAAAGTGTCGTCGGAATTCCGATCCGATGCTTCGTTTTCGAGAAAATCGAGA
>JAPYZC010003824.1:0-11317 GCA_030522665.1 Ichneumoninae sp. A BG-2022a
ACGTTTGTAGGCACTTGCGAAACGTGCCGAGCCGGTGGATCGCAGTGAAACGCATAACTCCCGTCTTTTTGCCCTAGCGGGCAGTCGGGAGTAAAAATACCGAGGATGCAGTACGTGAAACGAAATTTTCAAAAATTAATGAAACCATCACACGGTGTGTGTGCAAATGCATCGATTGGCGGCCTCGTTCCTCGGGAACCTTTGGTTGAACCCTGTAAAAATGGTAACGGGTACGGACGCTTTACCGTAGATTCACTCGCAGAGTGGTAGCAGCCGTGATTTGATAACAGCTTTCCAATGAAAATAAAAAATAAAAAATAAATACTACCTCTGTAGCACCGAAGCGTTCGATGTTTCATATTTACGCTCGTCGACTGAACATTTTCGAGCGTTGACGCGTATATGCTGTGAAAATAATACAATAAGAGATAAAAAAAGAACCGTGAAAGAATAGAGAGGAAAAAATACCAAAAACAAAAAGAACTTCCCCGTTCTGTTGTTGTTTTTTTTTTATTTGGGTGGCTGGTCTTTCTCTGTATGCATTCATGTGTGAATCCAATCATACGCCCGGTATTTGTACAACTTTCGTGCAACGCCAACTCGTTGAAAAGCTTTCCCCAGATCGAAAAATTGGCACTAGTCGAAATACGTGCTATAATTTTTGGTCGTGATAAATGACAAAAAAGCAACTCGTTGTGTCGTCGTGGAACTGGCAAGTTCCAAACAAAAATTGATTAAATTCCGGTCGAAATATCAGTGGAGAGTCATCTTCGACCATCTCGAAAAACAAGAAACGCCACGTTATCTCGTGCATTGAAAAAAAAAAAATATATATATATATATATCAACGACTCCAGGAAAATTCGCTTGCGGGTTGCCAAAGAAAAAAAATTGTTATTTCGATTCCACTTTAAAATCTTACAATTCCATACGGGATTGAAACGATAACATGTCACCTTAACAGTCTCGCCGTCGTTGTTTCAATGTGCTATAAAATTGTAAGAATTGGATGTAGAATTGTCATAAACAACATTTTCTTTGGCAGCCCGCAACTGAATATTTTTTCCAGTCTTTTCATATCTTCGTCGTATATTCGAAAAGGACTAGGATTGTACAGAAGTTGGTTGCCGAAACATCTATTGTGCGTCTAATGACACAAAACAGTAAGTACGTTATAGGTGGAGAGTGCATGGACCAGATAACCGGCGAGCTATGGTACCGAATATCCGGGGGGTGTTCCGCGTGTACGATCTGGCTGGTACGACGTTGCGCGTGCAACACGAAAACCACCGACATACGAATAGAATGGCCGAGCACACCGCACCTACAAATTAATTGTACCCTCTGGGAAAAGACCGAGCCAAGCAACGAGAATATTATTCCAGACTTCATAAAGAAAATCACCTCCGACAACGATACCGTTAGGAATTTCAAGTAAGAAACCTCATATAATAACGCACCATCGTACGACTATAAAGTGTTATCGATTTATTTATTATTATTGTTACATATTATTGTTTCTTTGAATACAATTTTCCTCATTTTTATTAATTCCGGAGGCAACTAACTGAATAAAATGTATGGCTATTGAACAAATAATTTCTACAGTTGTGATTTGGATGTGAATACAAAAAACAGATAAATGTTTACGTGGTACACGGGTTAATTCTTATCCCATAAGTTGGCTCGTATGAATCACGCGTCCACCGTTAAAATCGAAAGCTTTTTGCGTTATTCGTGATCTCTTCCGTACGACCCTCACTTCCGCAAACATTTCTCATTGCTTCTATCACGAAGAGAGAATGAGAGGGAAACGTGGGGTTGCGGCATGCTTCAAGGACGGACGGCCAAGTTTCGACGCAGTGTCCGAGCGTTGAAGCAAGAGAAGTGTACACGCGCGTATACGTAGCGATGTCACGATGGAGTACGAGAGAATAGCGAGAGAGAGAGAGAGAATATTGGGCAAGTGCGATAGCAGAAAGTTTACGCGGGAGGGTATGGGAATAGACGAAAGCTCGGTGGACTGACCAGGGAACGGGGTAGGTCTGCTGACCGGTGTCGTCGTTGACCGCTGGCTCGACTCAGTTTCATCCTCGCTCGGAGGGGGTTGTGGGACGTCCAGTCCAGTGTCGCACACTGCCACCGGGCAGAGGGGCGAGCGAGAGGGTGTGGGGGTGTGCAGTGGTGGAACCCAGTCGAGGAACTCCAAAGCCAACCCGCCAGCTCGCTCGCTCGCGACTCTCGAGTGAAATAAAATCGATATGCCGCACCCGCGAGCCTGGCTCTGCTGGCTAGCTGGCTCCACTCCGGAGGTCCAGAGACAGCACTCCCGGCCCAATTCCATCCTCCTTCGGCATCCAGAGCACCGGAATGTACGGAAATACCGGAGGATTTCTCTAAGCGCGGGGGCTTATCTTTCTACTCCTTTTTCTCACTGTCTTCTTCTTTTTAATTTTTTTTTCTTTTTTTTCTCTCCTTTCGGGGTAGCCAGAAGACCGTCAACGTGACGAGAATAAATGTCAGGCGACCCGTGGAACGAGGAACGAGCGATGCACTGGCGACGACGCGCGAGAACAATCTTATCTGCCAAAATGTTTGGATTATTTTCGGCGCTCTTCGATTTTTCGTCGGTGGCTTTACTGGATCTCGTGCTTCTTGGAATAGAACTTGGTGGTGTTCTCATGACTTGATAAATAGCTGCTATTTTTTATAGGGTAAAGTGGCCAATTTAGCCCGCCCGGATTAGCTTCACAAATCAATACAATATGGACCGTGTTATATTCGTCACTTTGACCTTATTCGATAATTTTCTTTTTCTTCTCGAACAATTTCCATATTGTTAAGCTCTGAAAAAGTACTTCACACGAGGAACGCGACTCCTTCAAAGAGTGCGCATGTATGTATACATATGACGCATATGGGTGAACGCTTTGAAATTTTATCTTTCAGTTTGAAGACCGACCTGGCCGCCCTCGAAAATTATGGCTTCAGATTTTTTCTTCGTTTTTTTTTTGCTTATTTTTATGTCGCTTAGATATATACGAAAGAATTTTTCTGCAGAATGGCCTCTCCGCAGCCGCGTTGACGGGATCCGCGTTTCGTTCGCGGTTCGAATCGCCGTCACTCACGTAAACCTGTCCTACCCTCCGACTCCTCAGCGTCGTCTTTTCCCCGCAGATCGTCTCCTCGATACTTTTTATTACTTTTATCCGTCGCAAAGCCCGCGGCGACCCAAAGCGCGACTCGTCGTCTATACGCGATCGTCTCTTTTTTCCATCCGGGCGGGCGCGCATATCGCACACCAACGTCGAACCGCTCGAGAGCTCTCGATGTAAATACGTATATGCTGGATGGATGAAATAACCGATCCTCGACTCTGGCGTATAACGGTATAGCCGATGATAAACGATGCGTCCCACTGGCGCAAGATGGAACGCTCCGCTTTCCTCAAGGTGTCCACGCTATTTCCCTTTCGCTCCTCCTGTGGCGAAGCATAACGAGATTATACGCGGCCGCACTCGGATACTTATCCGCGCCGTAACAAATCCCTTGGAGGATCGTTTCCTCCGGCGTGTCTCGAGGAAAACTGACGATTTTTATGCATCTCTCAATCTTGGTGTTGCCGATGTAATTCATGAAAAATTGCTAACGACAGTGCGACAGTGTTGACGAAGGAAGCGTTTGAGTAATTTCAACTACACGCTGACATATTCAGATGTATTTGGAATATAATTTTTCATGCAAATGCATTTAATTTTGACATTGTTGACGAGGGATCTAAATGAGAAACGTCCTCATAGTCGGGGAGATGTTCAGGCACTTTGTTGGCTCCACACTGGCTGCTGACGCTAAAAGGCCATATGGATCGTTCTCCGGCCAGCGGAGGTAGCTAGAGCCAAGCCAACAGTCTTTCAAACACATCACTTCCGGTTTGAAAATCTCACTTTTGGACCTGAAGTGACGTCATACCGGAAGTACGTGACTTTCGCTTTTTACCTAAATCTCATTTTTTCGACCGGCCGTGACGCTTTCCCCTATAACGTCACTTCCGACAAAAAATGAAGATTCTCAAAGCGAGAGTGACGTTATCCTGTACGATATCCCTCCTAGTCAAAAACTGAGATTTTCAAACCGGAAGTGAAGTTACTGAGACAATTTGTTATTTTTCATTAGCCTGGCGCCCGAATGAAGCCAGTGACATAAAGGTGCAAATTAAGGAATATAAGAAAGTAGGTAAAAGAACTTGCGCGACACATCTCAGATGTATTTGGTGTTGACCCGAGGCAGATTCATGGTTTTTGAATAATATTTGCAGACGATGAATCTACGGAATGGCCCACAGGCTCCAACACTGTGCCCGGAACAGACGTAGCGATAACATTTTTCGACGAACCGATATGTTGGTTCCGACTCAATACCGAGATCGGGCGGACACCGGCTCGACCAACCGGCGAGCATAAGACCCTCGGCAACCGGTTCGGTTCCGCAGTAGTGTCGCGACGCTTAAATCTCACCTGGGTATGGGAAAGAAGAAACAATTTGCTTTGCGTTGTACAAACATGTAAATGACAGGAAAAAAAATCCAAAGAGTTTCTTTGAAAAAAATTTACCAGTAACAATGGGATACACAGCACGAGACGTATATAAAAATTTCAGAGCCACGTTTCGGGTCTAATTTTTTTCGGAAGAGCATTCGTGAAACGGACATTTTTCGGCTTTTGTCTCGGCGCTCGCGAGATTCGGTCTAGCCTTCCTCACTGGCAAACCTCGCAACGATTCAGACGATAAATAACCGTCGAGTAGATGAAGGAGCGTTCCGAAAGCAGGATCCTTTGTACTCCCGAGTTCAGATTGTTTCGTGTCGATTTTTTTCCTCCTTTGCAACGTAAAAATTACTTCAATTTTCTACACAATGAAGTCTTTGTCGCTCGCAACAGGGTCTCCCATTTGGAGAGCCCGCGTGGTTCGGATGGAGGGTATATTTGCTGCGACTGTTTGGTCCCACGTGTTGCAATGAGTGGATCGATATGTGTAGGTGGGAAAAACGTGTGTTCTCGAGGGCATGAAAAAAATCGCCTTAAAAAAAACTGCCTGTGAGGGCGAGACGAACGATGGAAACGCGGAAGCAAATGGGAAATGAAGTGGTACTGGCGCTTGCGAGAACAATAGGGGCATAAAAAAATTCATAACGTGTTATTGGCCTGCATTGACTAATTTGGTTTTCGTTTGATACGAAATAATTTTTCGTATCGACCTTTCCACTTCGGACGTACGAAATAATTACGCATCGACCTTTTCACTTTTAATGCACAGTCGCGAACTATCGGACGCAATAATTATTACAGATATAGAAAGTGTGACAATGCAGCACGAGCCGAAGGCGACAGCTCCCTTTCTAGGTCCCTGTCAATCAGATAATTTTTCCTAAAAATCATGCTTTTCGTTTTTGGGAAGTACGCGCAGAAAGGCACATGCTCAGTATTTTTCTCGCACGTGATGCAAAAAAGTGCATGTCTGCGCTCAGTTCAGAGGAACGGAAAGCGGGATTTTACGCGCATGTATTTGGAAAAATATTATAATGTTGAGGGAATATATCTACACTTATAAATGTGATTTTTTTGTTGTACTTAATAAATAATGTCGTACTATTATTACTGCAGTAAAAATCAATATTGCAGTAAAAAAACATCTTAATACTTCCGTCTCCCACTTTTCACCGACTAGAAGACGGTGAAGCACGAGTAGGGCTCGCTCCTCTTTTTATCTCGGCTTCACTTCTCGACAGCCAGTGCGCAAGAACTTTTCCACCTTAATTATCTTTCTCATCACTCGCAGAGCATCTTGTAAGCACATTTTTCAAGTTTTCTCGGCAATATCTGAAGATTTTTCCGATACCCAAGTGAACAAAACTTTGAAAATTAATTAATTTCTTCGATAAACCAATTTTCTTGCTATCAACCATGTTCCATGCAGTTGTTTTACCCGGACGCGCTGTTCAAATGCATTTCTCGGTAATTCTCTCGATATCGTTTGAGAATCGATTTAATGGCGTTAAAAAAATGTCATAAAATTATTTATTAAGATTTGAAGGAACTGGATCAGTCTCAAGTGAATTACATCAATCAAGTGAAACACGAAAAAAAAAAAAATACCAAATATACACACATTTATATAAATATATAAATCTATATCACATGCACAAAAAATATATTTATGCTAAACAACCGCCCAAAAAATCCGATACGTCGTATAATATTTAGCATACAATTTCCGTGTGCATTCGCCTCCAAACGTGTCGGATGTCACCGACGAATACCGGCACTTAAAAATTAACTCCTTTTAACGCAAAGTGGCCACACATGGTCCCTCCACTGCTCCACATTGCAGTATATAACCGGAACATGTATAATCAACGTCGCGTACCATCGTCCATATATTCCCGCCGCAGCAGCCGAGAGGCTCTTGACCCGTCGTTAATTTTCAAGATCGTATGCTTTCCAAAAGTAATTCCCCGCCGTGCGCGAGTTGTGCCGATCAATCCCCGGGAAAATGGCTTGCGGAACGGTTAACGGGCTCGTCTACAATGCAGTACGAGTATATATAGTACTTCGAAACAGTGAGAGGGGTTGGTGTAGGCGAGCGCAAGCGAGGGGTCGACGCTCGCGACGTTCCGGCTCCGGATCTTCAAGTATCCGCTCTTCTCGGGGCATACTCGAGAGTCGCTCGCCGGCGACGACGACGTCGCCTCGCAGCTGACGAGATCCCGCCACCCGGGGCACCAAACCGCACAGTAGATTTTACCGCTTACTCGAGACATTTTAAATCCTCGAACAGCCAAGCACCCATTCAAGCCTCCGGCCACCCTCGCGAATATCCCGTACTTTTCCCTCCCGTGTGAATATCCCTTACCCCAATGTCTCTCCGCCACCTCGCTTCCGTTGCACTCTCAGCCAAAGTCTTTCTCGCGTGTTACTAGTTAGCTCTCCCTTTACATTGCCATACACATGGTGCCCACCTCTCGTTCCATTCCTCATCACGCTTGCCAATTCTGTCTTCATCGCTCGCGTCTCACCTGCACTTTACCCCGGAAAACCCTGGCCACTGCACTCAACATGGGTTACGCAGTGACTCTTCGACGCTAGTTTCCCCTTTGTACAATCCGTAGCGGGGCCTTTCTCCAGAAACGCCTGAGCGTGGCTCTCGGCTCTCTTTATCCCTGTCTCTCCTCGGCTCTCTTTCAAGAGAAGGAGGAATTAGTATTCCTGTAGGATGCATCTCTCCGCGCAACGACTGTATAGCACGCCTCTCTGTATAGCTGCGAATCTCACTGGCGCTGGCACTCTCGTCGGTTCTTATCTTCTTGCCGTGCGGATGGAATGAAAAAGCTTCGGAAAGGAGAGAACGAAAAATGTGAAAAAAGCGATATAAAAAAAATAAAAGATACGACGGAGAAGCAGACTTAATTGCGAATGTCTCGGTCGGACGTAATCGGTGGGAATGTATATGTATAGGGTAGGAGAGGTAGATGAAGAACGGTGGCTCCTCTGCTAATGGAATGGCTATGAAATTGACTTTGGAATTAACCCTGAAATTTAAATAAGACCTTATTCGCTACCTCGCGGACGGTTTCTTTTATTATCTTTTTACCCTCTTATCTTCTTTCTCTCTCTTTCGGCGCGAATTTGCATATACCATAACCACTTATCGCGTTAGCGTCTCGATAGTAAGCCCGAGTGGGGTTCGCGGTTCAAGAGGTGGAAAAACGAAAAATTGCGAAGACATAACAGAATTATAATCTGTGCCTATTGTCATATATATACAATTTGTTATCGGTTTTAAAAAATATGTAATTATTGAAACGGTCTTTAAAAAAAAAAATTGAAAATAAATTCAATCGTAAGTGCCATGTTGTGGTAAACATATTGATATCGTTCTGTATATATTTAATATAGTAATTTTGTAGGCCAAAAAATGAAACAATTTTTTTCTTTTTATATTTAACTCAAAAATACAATTTAAAAAATTAATAGAAAATACTTGCTGCTTTCGATATATTTGTTAAGATTGTTTTGATAATTAGCTTGTTATTTTGGAAAAGATAACAAATTCTAAGTTCTTGGCATATTATATTTATACTAAAACTGCATCATGCGATTCACGCAATCTTTTTATTTACACTTTTTTATATACAAAAAACTGTCACGACATTTATTTTATTTTACATAATAATTGTAGATACGGAAAATTTTGCAATTGAACAATTTACGATCCGACATATCAGTTTGTGTAAATACAGTCTGTAGTCATACATTGGCATACCGCATCCACGCATTTCTGCAACAGATTGGCAAGTAAATTATGAGAACTACTATTTGAACAGATTATTGTCTACGTTCGTATACGTACATGTCCAGGAGCGCAGAGTGTACCCTCGGCAGCGGGACCTGCGTTTTCACATCGCCATCCAGGCGAGAAGAAGGGTTGCCAATCAGTATGGAAGCATTTCATTACCTTGCACATGTCCGGGCTTGGCTGTTATGGACATATTATTAACCGATATTATTGACCCGTATTATCATTATTGGTATAAAAATGCTTTTAAAACAACAGCAGTGTGAAGTAAATATAAAATCAGTCTCACTTCGCATGCCCAATCGTAGCCTCGTGCCTGACACTGTTTATGAGGACCCCAAACATCGCCCGGCAACAGTCTTTGGACCGGATCACCTGGAGGATGGAAATCGTCCGGCTCGTCGTAGCAGGTAAAATCAGGGTCCCTGAAATATGCCAATAGAGATACGTTACTTACACTTACTATGTTATTAATTGGAGCAGCGAAATATCTGCATGTTTTACCTCAAGAAGTACGAAAGGTTCTCTAAGCTACAAGGAGACCATTCCATATTTTTCGGAAGAGGCACGCGTTTCGCTGCCATTATGAATCCTTTCGACTTGTTGCATTCGTCACCAGTCGTCGGGTCGTGATCCAGACCAAATCTTTCGTGACGAAATTCCGTTGCAATGTTAATATCGACGTTACGTCTACATGAATCAATGTCTTACTCACATATGGCCTAATTCGTGAGTGGTCGTTAAAATCCCGTCGAAACCACCGTTGTCACGGGCTATTGCAACTGCATAATATTGGTTGTCCCATGGCTCGGAACAAAAAGAGTGTGCCGCTATTCCTTTAAGAGATATCAAATGTCAAAATCAATTAGAAATCGATAGGACGCGTTGATAACCAAATTTATTACCGTGATTCTTACCTCGCGCGAGATTTCCGCGAAACATCATATCTGTACTGTAATGAAAATGTAAATGCATTAGCGACGAGTTCTTAGTAAAGAAAACCTTTAAAAAAATAGTAATTGTTACTCCGTCAAGGTCACGACGACGTCATATGCCTCGGGTGGAAATTCCTCACGTAGAGTCATGTTGTACCAATATTGTCGCATTTTCTTGAAACCCGAGTCCATGTCAATCACGTCCCCGGATCTTTGATTTTGCAGGTACGGGGTCGCGTTTCGATCCTTTTAAGAATAAAAGAAGGTTGGTCGAAAATTAATCGGAGCTTTGTGGTCTTAACTATATTAATTACTTCTTAACTTACTTGTCCAATGATTATCCCAGCGATACGGATTCTTATTTTGGGGTCGTTGACATGCCTGAATCGCAAATCGACGGCGTTCCAATAAGCTAACTGATATAGAATCTCTTCGTAGTAATCGAGATCATTTTGTCTGTGGAAAAATTGTCCAATTTCTTGTTAATTCCATCCAGTGACGTTTTAATTATTGTGTTCAAAGTGCAACAATGAAGCTTCACTCACGTCGTCTTCGATGAATTGTAGTCCGTCTGCACTAACACTGACGGATAAATAATTTCCCGATCCGAGCGCTTAACTCTGGAGCCATCAGGCCTCTTGCCAGATCGCGACGCTTCGCGAATCTGCCTTTCCAACTCTTCAAGAAAATATTCATTAAGTTTTGGCGATAAATTACATTATGTGGCAAATTATTCAACTTACCTCTTATTTTTTCTTCTTCTACCACTGATGTCGAGTTTATGATTACATGATAGTCAGTATCTAACATAGTTCTACTCGCGTTATGAGCTGCACTATTTCGTCTAGATCTCGCTGCTTCCCGAAAATTTTTTGGCAACGGACGAATAACCAGCCCAGCGACAACCCCGTTCTGAAATTATGTAAAACGAACAATGAAAATAACTCGTACAATTCATGACGAACAATTTATTTAAAAATAACGATAGCGTTGCAACTTACAAAGGACGGGTTTTCACCTTTCGTTTGGGTCACTGCGACCGTGGAAAAATCTGTAGGGCTGGTGAAAAAACTCGATACCACTATTCCCACGATCTGTCGGTTGTGAAAAGTGCATTGAATCAATGACCTCGGCTTGTGTATAATTAGCACGGTGAAGTACATCGCTTCGAGTAGGAACTTACCCCCTTCCGCATCTTCTTGTATTCGATTGTTCCATTGAGGTTCGTGAATGCGAGCCACACCGGTGTATTCGCTCCCATCAACTGTCCGTCCGTCGGGTGCAGATAGGCATCAATCTCTTTGCCGAAAGCGGTGAATTGCATTCGCAAATTCTGATCTGACCGCTTGTACCGATTGTGTCTCACCGGTACCACCTCGTACTCCGGTACTTAAAAATTTGATCAAATAAAATAATAAAAATCCATACGATTAACACTTTTGGGATTTCGCAAAAGTCCTCACTTTCATCGCGGGTCGTGTGAAAAAGATTGGCTATCTCGTCATTGGTCATTCGCTCGTGGATCTATAAACGAAAAAGCATAGTTTAATTTTTTTTACTTGAACAGTTAGACGAAACTAAGGATACGTACGATGGATAATTTATGGCTTTACCTTCGAACATTGGGCGGATGCTGCCGCGAGCAGAACAACGATGCCGAAGGTACGGATTATTACGTACGTGTTCATAACTGAACAGCTACAGCTTTTCAGTGCTACGAGTTTTTGTGCACCGTGGTACGTGCAAATTTAATGAATCGTCAGACTATACTCGCAGTTTTTGGCGTTATGGCTATTATATATGTCTGCCTATTTACGCCCCAATTGCTTTGCTCAGGTGAAATGATTCAGCATAATCAGATTATTCCAGGAAATAATAAGGAAATACAAATTTCTGGAAGCACGTCTAATTATTACCGAATTGTAATATTGCGGTTGATAATGCCACAAGAAAATGCCACACTCAATAATCGCACCTGTGAAAACAACACATGTCTAAATAGCACGGGTTAAAAATAGCACATGTCAAAA
>JAPYZC010003825.1:0-11316 GCA_030522665.1 Ichneumoninae sp. A BG-2022a
GGAGGGGCGGAGGGGGGGGGGGGGGGGGGGGGGGGGGGGGTTCGGAGGGGTTTATCCGGCGTGGTGTAGCAGCGGCAAGCAGCGGGAGCAAGTGAGGCGCTTGCGACGAGATAAAAATAGATATTACGAGTTTACCACGGCGCCAAGATTGCGGGCTATCGCGACGATTACGTCATAGTCGGGGTCGGACCGCTAACGGAGAGAACGCGCACCGTCGCCGACGCCGAACCTCGGGGCTCGTAACGCAAGGACGACGCCGACGACGGCGAGAATCCCTCCCCCTCCACATCGTATCTTTAATGGCTCGATTTTCGGCAGCGTTTTTTTTTTCCTTTTTTTTTCGCTAAAAACAATTAAATTGGCTGTCGGCGGCGTGACGGTGACCATAACGCAACTCGCCGCCATCAACGGGACATTATTCTCGCAAGTTTTTTTTATTTATTTTTATTACAGGCGCCGAGATTGAGGAACAGTCTCAATTTCGAAAGTGAAATACACCGGGTGGTTTAAATATGGGCTGACAGTAATCGCGCGATCAAAAACCAAGAGGGCGTACAGTTTTTTTAATTTGTTTTTATTATACACGCAGAAAACACGTCCTTATTTTACTCGATCGATACATCTGCAGATCGAACTGCTCGATTAGCATAAAAATAAAAAGAATTTAATTATTAAACCGGAGCCCCTAAATGGTCGTTAATGAACCGAGCCTGCATGAAATATCGGAATAAATGACTAAGTATAAATAATAATAATAAATGACGTCCTGAAAAAAAAAATATCTTTGGAATATATTATTAAAATTTTTTTGCGCATATTTTTTCTTCGTTCTGTGCGTATTAATTTTGGTACATAAAAAGGATTTTTTTCTGTACCATTTTTTAAGACAGAATTTTCGTTAAAAAAAAAAAAATCCATCGTAAAGATGTATCAGATTGCAGTATGCCAGGGTATAATACAATGTTTCTCGACACTATAATCTGCGAGCTCCAGTACCGGGGACAATCTTGTAAAAGGATTGTCAATTTAGCTCGACTAGACGTGTCGCTATATGACGTTTTATACCCGGGAGTACTCGGCGAGCCCGGTGTTTAAAGCCGCTTTAGCGCGTGTTTGAAACAGCAGCAGCAGCCAGCAGGATGAAAACGATGAGATAATTGACGGTGTGCCCGGCTCCGCGGTCGTTGAAATAAGTCGCGTTTGTCCCCACTTCGCGACACGTGGGACGTGCGCGCCGGCTCGTAGACGTCGTCGGCCGGTTTCTTTCTTTCTTTGTCGCTCGGTTTCTTCGTTCCTCGAGAGCCCCGCCGTCAATTTATCTGTCGCTAAGCATGCGATCGCCTCTTAACGAGTTTCCGGAAAGATTCACGTTTCACCTAGTCTTCGTCTCGTCTACGCAGACCCCGAACACATCTATATAGATGTACACATCAACTTTCAAGATCCTCTTAATTGGTATAGGTATCGTGTCTTCGAAGGGCTGAGTTTAGCTCTGAGTGTGCGTCTCGGCCTCTCGTCTTGGCACTTATCGTCGCGCACGCGTGGGACTTTCCGGCGTCGAGCTCTTCTTCAGTCCTCTCCACCATCGCCATTCACTACTGTATACTTAACTAATATACCGAGAAAGACTATATTAGGGGACGGGGGGGGGGGGGGAGAAAAAAAATTATAATGAATTAATTCTACAGCAATTGCGACAACTTTTGCGCAAGTCGAGACTGTTTTATATAAACGGCGTTATTGAACCTTCCGTCGACGCTGCATTGGATTCTTCGTTCTTTCGAATTTTTTGCACTAGAAGATTAAAGAAATTTGTCGCGGTATCAGAAAAATTTCGCATTATTTACTTGAATTTGACCTGATAATCATACCGCCTTAAATTAGTGGTTCCATTAATGAGACGAAAATATTTTATTTTATTTTTCTGTTATCGATAGTGTGAATTTTATTACTATTTATTCAACGAATGTATTACTAATGAAACCGTGATTGTTTGGATTGATTGCAGGTGGCGGTGAAATGGGACAGAAAGAATGGTGCACCCTGGCCTATTGGGAATTGGGCGGTCGCGTAGGACGTCTGTACCCTGTCGAGCCATCAACGGTAAACGTCTTCGATTCTCTTCATGACGGTGACGGACTCTGCCTGGCGACCCTATCAGAGAATCACACCTCATCACCGGCCGTCCAAAGAACGCGCAGTAAAATTGGTCTTGGTAAGCTTATATATATATATATACTTGACTGTAAAAAACACAATACTTGCCCTTTGATGTCGGTTAAAATTCTCGTTATTAAATATTAAAACTTTTACAATTTGCAGGGCTGATGCTGAGCCAAGAGTCGGACGGTGTCTGGGCTTACAACAGATCGGACAGCCCGATTTTCGTAAATTCGCCAACCCTCGACGATCCAGAATCGAGGACACTTCTCGTTTACCGCGTACCACCGGGCTTTTGTCTCAACATATTCGATCGTGCTAAAACAATTCAGCTACCTCGTAGCCTAAGCCAAAATTCACCGACGAGCGCGAGCTTCAACTCTGGACCCGTCGACGTCAACTCCGTCCGCATAAGTTTCGCAAAGGGCTGGGGGCCCAAGTACTCCAGGCAGGAAGTAACCTCCTGCCCCTGCTGGCTCGAAGTACTTTTGGCTCCGTGCAGGTGATCGCACCTCAATCGACCACTTCTTCATCATCACCTTTTTCAAAGTCATTGTTCTTTCATTTTTCGAAAACAAATCTATGTTCTTTTTTTTATATACACCCTATACGCAAAAGGCGATATGTTTCACATATATTTTATTAACGTAAAATATATTTTAAAACGTATTTTTGTTTCCGTACGAGAAGCGATCGTCGTTTATTGTCTCGTCTGGACTGCGGCGAATTTTCGATCGGACCTTTTGTTTTTTTTTCTTCTACATAGGGCGTGCATGTGAAACGCAACGTAAAACGTGTCGCGCCTGTGCATATATCGTGTGCCTTCCCCGCTTTCTTCTCGGTTGAATAAACGAGAGAGATTTGAGAAACGAAATAAAAAAATTCAAGATAAAGAGATAGCCAGAGTGCGGTCAGTGATTGGAAGACATTGGGATTGAGACTAAACAATGGTGTAACCATTGCGCACATTAATCGTCGAGGTAGTACGACTTTGTTGTACGATTAAACGAGAACGGATGAGAGAAAAAGAGTGTGTGTGTGCGAAGTGGAATGCTCGTGGCGAACCCTTGTGATAATGCTAAAAAATAATGTAAAACACACAAAAACAAAAACACAAACACACACACACACACACACACACACACACACACACACGCATGCGTATAATGATCGTGCATACGTATTCGTTTAGAGTCGCGAATTGTGAGCGTCGGTTATTTTTGTACAACCACTTTTATCGAGGTAAAAGTGGACGTTACTCTATCTTATTGAACGACTGATTCCCTCAACGGATTATACGAGAATCGACGAGCGTAATATATATGTACAGTATATAAACATAGATAATTTTATGTAGTTAGGTATACGTAGATAGATAGAGTAGATAGGTAGGCAGTGAAACAGGGCAGACTATATATATATATATATATATATATATATTATATATATATATATGCGTGCGTATCCGAAAGCATCGACGTTCGAAGATAAAATTGAAAAAAGCATGTTTATTATATCTCGGAGCAATACGATCGATATCTCGTAACTTCAATGAATCGACATTCAGGTTTGGAAAAAAAAAATTGTTGAAGAGAACAAATCCCAGTTAAATTCAGAAAAGGTAAATAAAGAAAAAATAAGAAATGAAATGGGTGAAAAATATTGTATCGAATGACCGATTGGGTAAATTATTTTGTTCTCCGTCTAAATTAATGCCAGTCCAATAGTCATTGCGAAATTAATTTAATTCTCGTCTCTGTACATTGCTAGTTTATTTATACACATTTTTTTTCTAAAGGGTCAAACCGAAACGCCGTTTGTAAATAACGTTTATTTATATATTCTGTATAAAGCAAAAAAGAAAAAATGCAATTAAACAGAAAAAAAAACACAATAAAAGCGTAAATTTTGCGTTGCCGTAATTGAGATTGTTGAGTGTAATAGGCTGATGTATAGTGCGGATGAAAGAGGGAAGAGAGCTTTGAAATGAACGGTAGTTGACGAATTTTTGCACGTACGGCGTGTCTCGAACCTCCTCGTTGATTCACATTCTCGATTTTTTTTTGCGATAGCTGGGATAACCGAGAAGAAAAAAATATCGAAGTTGAGTCGCTGAACGATCTACGTCCAAGTGCCATTAATATTAACGACAAGTCACCGGACACGGTTGATATAAAAAGATAAATAAAATGCCTATAGGATTTATTGTGACATTTTACAAACACCGAGCCACGGCTTTTTTGTAACGCCAGATAATAATACGTTAGCTCAACTAAAAATACACCTCCGAAATTGAAATTGTCGTGTGAAAATTTCGCGCTACTCGCACAAAACGAATAAGCGCTTGACGTATACGAGAAAAAAGAAGAAAACTGCTCGATCGGGAGACATTAATTGATTGGAATGAAGAAAAGCGAAAAACTGAACGATGCCGATGACGCGAAATCCAACGACGAATAGTTTTATCGTACGAAAATGAATTTTTGTAAAAACCTAGTGCCTTCAATAGCGTTTTGCCCGTTAATCGAATTAAGTAATCTGTGAGATATCATTCTGATCGACATGAGTAATCGTTGTCGTAACAGATTTATTGTCCACCTGTAAACGATGTAAAAAGAAAACTCCACTTTGCCCGGAGTCTCGAGTCTTCTTCCAACCTTTACGCTATTATTATTATTATTATTATTATTATTATTATTATTTTTATCACTTCAAACATTTATTTTGAGTTAGCATCGGTCCCTTTGAACTTTAACTTAATTCCACCTTTTTTTATATTTATTTGATGCTGTGTCTCGTGATCTTTTTTTTAAAATGGAATTGAGAGGCTCCAAATAGCTTAAAAATTCGTTCGAAAAATGCTGACGTCTTTAATCTGCGGATATACTAAAGGGTCCTACAAATTTGTTTTTATTTCCGATTACCCAAAATTAAAGGCTCCGATCGATAATTATTATCCTTTATACTTTTCTTCTCAGACTACTCCTCGCGAATTCTGGCGAAGTGGCAGATTCAATAGAGACACTTCTCGATAATGTGGCTTCGAAACGTTGAGCATTTTTATACTGCAAACTCAAAGTGCCTGTCGCAGTTGTTCTCGGCTCGTCGAAAAAAAAACAAGATTGAAAAAAAGTTGAAAAAAACTCTTTTATACGGCTGTCCAAAACTACGAAACAAAGCTGTGTCTACGTCGGTCTACGAATGACGGTAAAGCATAATATAAGTTACAAAAAAAAAAAAAAAATTAAATAAAATAAACGTCCGAGAACGATTTCGGCTTTTGAATTCATAAGGCGTCATATGTTCACTCACGCAATAAATAAGGCGCACTACCGTTGTTGAATCCCTGTGCGGAAGAGCCAGAACGATCCGGCTTTTTCGCACTGTATATAATGTATATAAAGACTCCAGTATATACTCCGTTGTATGAATGTGTATATAGTATATGTAGACATAAATATATTATTACTATTACTACGAATAATAATTATTATATTAACGATTATATATAAAAACAACAAAAATCGTCGAGTGAATGGCATAAGAGAAAAGATAAACAAATAGATTTAAGCGAGATGCCAGTAATAAAACGCGATAGTGTGTGTGCGTCTCGACAAGCTCACCACGTTTTATTGTTGATTGATTGATTGATTGTCAATTGATTTGTATTCGATTGGGGAAAGAAAATATAAGTGTAATGCCGAGTCACGCGAGGGAGTGCGTAACCATTGCGCATTGTATCGAATTGAGATCAAGGAAACCGATCTTCTTTTCATTTTTATGAGAATACATGAGATTACAAATTTTTTCATAATTTATGTCTTTGACATTGTCGACCGCCTTCTCCACATTCCATCCAGTCATTTTAATACCGGCTCCTGCACACAGTTTGTAAGATTTGAGCTTTCGTCGATAGGTAAGTATACGGTTCTTGCGATAAAAAAAATATCACAATAAAAAAAAACGTTTCTCATGAAGAAAAATAATATTTTTTGAATACCGAACTTTACTACAAAAAATTCTACAAATAAAAAATTATTTTGATCATTGAAATGAAGAAGAAAAAGAACCGAGACAAGTTTTTCTTTACTTTGCTTTAATATGGATGGGGCAAAACAGTACGATTTCTGTGCTGCAGCTATGAATTATTCGGACGATGCGTGCGATTCTACAACCGATGCCAGCTCGACGATCCACGAGGAAAAAAAAATAAGAAAAAAGAAGATAGACAGAAGAGGCGAAGGGAGATGGAGTTGGTCGACGACGGGGATCCTCCTCTCTCTTGTTCCTCTTTATTTGGCAATACCGCCAACATTATGGGGGACCGAAACTGGCCGGCTTCTGCCGCTGCTACACTTATCGTAATTATTATCGATGGAGGGAGGGGGCCGAGAGGCAGGGGGCAGGGAAGCTGCAGGAAGGGTCGTCTCGCAAATTCGCAAGTATAAGGCGAACGATACCGCCGGCGATTCCCGGCGCTTGTCGAGAGCCGCAAACGCCGGCTCGACGCCAACGGCCAAATCCTCGACGAGATGCCCAACTTTCGGCAGCCATGCACTATGATTTTCTTCAAACTTATACCTCACCCTCTGTCCAATTACTCTTTCGGAGCCATAAACGCAGCGCAAATAACGACGAAATACTGCTATTCGATGCATTTTTCTACACGGTCTTTTCTTCAGTATCTTTAAACTATTTTTCTTTTTCCTGCAGAAAAAAACATACTTGAGCGTTCATTAGCTTGGTTGCTCTCCTAAGAAGCTACTGGTAATAACAAGAGTGATCGGTAAATCTTCATAAAAAATCTCTCTCATTATAAACCCTTTGACGATCACAGAAAAAAACCTTCCACGACATTGCAATTTTCTAGTCTGTAAAAAAAAAAATCTTGTTAACGCTGTACCTCATTAACACGCACGTTCTTTCAGGCATTCAGTGCGTCAATAAAAATAACGACAACAAAAAATGGACTCGTGTTGAGTAGCAAAGAAATAGTTCCTCCGAATTATCCTCGCGGACTCGAAACGATGTTTTTAAAAATTATTTTTAATACGTTCTCATACATCCAATTCCTTCGATTTCCCCAACACAGTCCAGGACTATCGGCGATACGACCCAACAAAAATGTATCTCGGTAATAGATAAATTCTCAAAGTTGTCCTGAAAAACTTTTGAAAAATAATCCTATAAACCTGAACATATTAGACACATAAGTATTCGAAGCATCGACGGGAGGGGGTGGGGGGATTGGAACGAGGAGAATAGAAGAGAGGTGGACGATCGAGGAAAGTAGCGAGGAAGAGCAGGGGAGATCGCCGGACTGGCGTCGTCGGATCGTCGTCGCGGCGTTGCCGTTGGCGTTGGCGCCAGGACATTCCCCTCTTTTATTCCAAACAGCAATGCCGCGGGGGGACTGGACGTCGTAGTTGAATTGTCCTTGTCCGAAACGGGGGCTCTTTCGAGCTCGGTAAAGTCGCATATGGAGGACTCTCCGGTCGCACGCTCTCTTCCTATACCGACAATTAAAAAACAAAAAGAAAAAAAAATATGAAGGAATTAAAGAAGGAAAAAAATGAGAAGAGGAGGCAGAGAGTTTGTGGACGCCGCTCCTCTGTCCAGCGGCAGCCTCCCGGCAACTCGAGCCATTATCCGTGTAGTCCCGATTATAGGGCGGCAACGGGAGTCTGCGAGGAGAGGCCACAACAGCACGATCGTCCGACAGAGCGACGCGCTGCAAACTCGCGGAGACCGGCAGGCCAGACCCCCTGGCACCCTCGATCTCTTCTCCCTCCCGTCCCACTCGATATCGCGACTGCCACAACTGCGCGGCCATCAACCGAACAACCAACAAGCTCAAGCAAAACACCTTCTGCAGAGACCGGCGGAGAGGCAACGCCTCGTACTATAGTAAACTACCTTACAATCCCGAGCAGCATACTCGTCCTCTCTTAACGGACGTAATTTCTTCAAGGCAAACAAACACTCGTCTGTACACGGTGTATGGGTGTGTATACAACGAAGGATCCCGGTGTGGGAGCCTCGTCGCGTCCTTCGAGCATAACTGACACTGAGAAACGAAAGCACTAACCGCCAGAGTTGCCCACGGCTAATCCATTTCTTCCACGGCAGCTTCGCAACTTCTTACCGATGTCAGAGCCAAAAAAACAAAGATGCATACACACACCATACACCATGTCCAAATATTTTATCGGTAATGCCGCTGAGTCGAGCGTCATTATTATACCTGTGTATATAATGCCACATAATGGCACATAATGGAACGTTGTTACGCATGTAACGCGGGTTTTACGATCGTTTTTTTCTTTTTTTTTTCGTCGATATAGCGACAGATCGTACTCGTCGAATCTGTGTATACGTCGGTGCGTCGCTGCAAGATCGTCGATTTTTGTGTGGCAATTATTTTTTTTCTTTCCGAACGACTTCGAGATATGCGAAAGAGAAAGTATTGAAATTGGTAATTTTATAACCGACAATCACGCGAGGTACATTGTCTCGATCGATTGCCAAAATCTCGGCGAAATCTCGGATTTTGTTACTTTTTTGCCGTGACCTAATTATCGTATTGATTTGATTTTTAGAGACTGCGCAATCCTTCGAGCTGCAGCATTAATTTACGCCCTGCCTATTCGTAAGACTCACAGTCTATTTGTCGTTATTAACGACGAGCTGAACGAGTGACGATAACACAGAGGCGAGAAGAGGGCATTCAAGACTCAACTCGAAAAGACAACGACGTTGTGATTTCCATGTTACCGAGTTTTCGAAGTTTCATTCGCCATTATTTACCGTCGCGTCCGACCCCGTTGTTTCGTCCATCACGGCTTTGTCTTACTCCTCTCTCAAAGCAAACTCATAACGGTAGTTTCTTCTCACATCGCGACCAAGCCAGTTCTAGTTTCGCCTCGCCGGAATTTCCGTATTATCTCGTCGGATAAACGAAGAAAAAAAATCAAAATCGCATTCATTTTAACTTGCCAGAAAAAAAAAAAAAACCGGAAGTCATTGGTTCTGCAACTGCCCGAAGAAGAATCTACAAAAGTGTTGAAAAAAGAAAAAGAGATTGCACGGTCGTGACGCTTTCGTTACTACGGAGGCGCCAATCTTCCGATCTGTTATTCAACAAACAGAAATTTCCATAAAGAGCTAGGAGGTTAGCCAGGCAGCGCGAAGATTCTTCTGTTCGATCGAGTCCGCGTTAGCGTCGAGTCGACTCGGTTCGTAAGCCGTGTGTAACAGATAAAACAAATCGTGAAACGTTCGGTCTTAACAGTCTCTGCGGACGGTATACGTCGAAACGTCGGTGCTCCCCCTGTTCAGAGCGTGAACGCGCATCACCGAAGCCGAAGCCGCTGCCGCTGCTGCCTCCAGCGGATATATATCTATACAGCCTGTTAGAACTGCCGTTGTGGCTTCCACCCACGGCGAACACCGACGTTCACCGTCTTTTCCACACGTTCCTCCACACGGCCGTAGCGAAATGAGTGAATCTTCGAATCCGTCCTACCTAGGCCTAGATCTCAGCACACAGCAGGTAAATTATTGAAAACAAAGAAACCCAAAATATTTCGACATCAAACTCGTTCCGTTAGTCTGTCCAATTAATCGAAAGATAACTCTATCGTGTGGTAAAGCTGCCCGGCGATATCGTCAATAACGTCGTATAGATTGCCGCATAGCATTAACTCAAGGTCTCGGCAGCATCGTTGCGCAGGTCTCACGGACATCGAGGCACACTAGACGCCACCTGCTCTCACCTACCTCGTGCGGTCCGAGTCGAATGTTCCGATGCATTTGAGAGATTGGAAGGGAAAAAAATATATCGTACGGAAGAAAGCATCGCTCGAGATTCCTACAACAATGTTTGATCGATATTACTGACGCGTCTGTCGGTCGGTTGGATGGAAATATTGCGATTCGCCTTGTAACTAGACTCGGTTTTTCCCGTTGCCCCCCCTGTTCACTATCGCCTGGTGTGTCTTGCCGGAAATTTTATCCATTCACCTGCAGGCCTGAGGTGATCGGGGCGTATCGTTGGCCGCCTTTTTCGTACTGTCGGCGCATATACATATTCGGCTCACTGCGCATGCGTACAATTTTTGTCGAAATGAACGCGGTAAATCTGAATAGGGAATAATAAAAAAGATTAAAACAAAACAGAATGAAAAATGAAAAAGAGGGTCTTGACGCGCGAGACAGTCGACGGAGGATGCAACTAGACGCCGGGACGTCTAGTCTGGAGGAAAAACGCGAACGTGTGGGGGATACATGCGGGGAGAGCCAACGTTCAGCTTGTTTACCACATTCGACGTCGTCGCCTCGTCGTCCCGACGTACAGTCGCAGTCGCCGACGCCGACTGCCTCGTTGGACAAATCACCCCGAGCTTCTATCTCACGCCCCCCCCCCCCCTTGCCCTACCGCCCGACGACGGGTTTCCAGTCATCCTGGAACCTCTCAATTTTTATCGCCCAATCATATTCGAAACTGTGTACAGACTTTGTTGGCTCGCAGTCGCACGGCTCGTGTGCTAAGTCGGATTTTGCTATCGTTGCAAATTTTTTATTTTATAGATTTCAACCTACAGGTCGAGCGACTCGCAAGTCGAGAAATCTAACGATAACTCATCTTTATCGTATTTCAATTGAATTTCGAGTTTCACGTTTTTCTAATTTTTATCTTGGTAAAGAGTTTTCCCAGAACGAAAAAAAAAACTACGATTCGATGAGGAAAAAAAAGTTGGATCTTTACACGACCGAAAATAGACGATGAACTATTAGAGTCTAAGATAATGCAATCGATTTAACATAGGAAGACTTGCATCACAGAATCAAACGGATCGTTTGTAAAAAAAAAAAATATTGTATGACGTTATACGAGGGTCGGGGTCATCGGTGGGGGGGCTTATCTAATTGATAACGACGCTTCCATACGAGCATGTGCGATACGAGGAGCGACGCGCGTGTCTCAATGCACTGTTGTTTTATTAAATTTAGAAAATAGAGAGAACTAGGGAGAGCGAACATCGCATGTCGATGTTGTTAAGGAGGTTGGAGCGAGTGGTGTTCATTTTGCCTAAATTCGAGAAATTCGGGAAAGAATTGCAAACACTTCCCAATGTTATAAAAATCTGAAAAAAT
>JAPYZC010003826.1:0-11313 GCA_030522665.1 Ichneumoninae sp. A BG-2022a
TGTTTTTTCTCTACCCAGTAAAACACAAAAACACGAATACAGAAATTTCCTATCTTCCGCGCAGGTTGACAAGACGCATGAGTAAGTTAAAAAACATTTTGTTATAAAAAGGTGATGTTATTACGGACTTAAATCTTTAATGACTCTTTCAAAAACCGACATGTTTTTTCTCTACCCAGTAAAACACAAAAACACGAATACAGAGATTTCCTATCTTCCGCGCCGATTGATAAGACGCATGAGTAAGTTAAAAACACTTTGTTATAGAAAGGTGATATTATTACTGACTTACGTTTTAATGACTCTTTCAAAAACCGACATGTTTTTTCTCTACCCAGTAAAACACGAAAACACGAATACAGAAATTTCCTATCTTCCGCGCCGCCGGTATTGTAAGACGCATGTATTCCTCACGGAACGGGCCATGATTAATGATGCCCCAGACGCGATTTCCTACAGAACATTTCCAGCACCCGGAGGATCTTGGGAGCTGAATGCATCCCGTCATCTACATAAATTAGCAATTTCCTCTCCCAGTGCAAACGTTGCTTCCTCGATGGTGCGTAGGCCCCCCGCCTGATTTACAAGGGCCACTGCGTCATCATTACCGTCATCATCGCCACCACTGGCCCGGAATAAGCCAGCATCTGTTTCCGAGACTGTACACAAATCCCACCCGGGAGTTTGCGATTGCGAAAGTCTCGGAAACTCTGGAAATGCCCGTCGACCGGGTTATCGCGAGCCATATTCGCCGTTCGATGTTCGACGAGCGATCCATATGGGGAAGAAAAACGGCGACCATGCAGCCCAGCCAACCATGCACGCCCAATCAATTCCGAAATCGCGGGCCGCTGGAGGAGCACTCGTCTATGCCGCTATATACGGGCGCATTATTCCCGGGAATTAGACAATTAGGAGTCGTCACGTTCGCGGGGACGAGAGGCAACCGGAGGAGGGGGGTTGGTGTGGACCAAGGGATGTCGGAGCGCGCGCACGATCACCCCCAGCATCAACCGAAGAGGTTTCATCCCTTCGTCCCACTTACCCCGCCATCCGCGGCTCCCGCCAGTCTTTCCCATCCGACGCATCCCCTCCACCCGAAACTCCCTAACCGGGGGCACAACGCGACCCCTTCGCCGGCAACCTCCGCCTCTCCTCCTCGCCCATCTTCGCCAGTTAAATCAGCAGATTTCGTCGGGCGAGAAGCGCGCGGCCACGGCAACCGCGAAAGCGTTCGAACGGAATAGGAACATCGGTAGGTACACAGGCGCACCGATAGACGGAGTGGGGGAGAGGGGTGGGGGGGTCGGGAGTGGGGGAAGACACCAGAGTCATCGTTCCACGGTGGTTCGAAATCCGGCCGCGGGTGAGCCGATTGGCCGGGACGGATCGGCGGGAACGCCCATTATCGAAACGCCCGTTTGCCCGTTGCGAGCGTTCGCATTGGTCGCCGGGATTCCCCGGTTTTGCCCGTTGGAAACTCGGTACCGGCGAGGTTCGCGGGGGCGTCGCGCGTCGCCGAGCGGGTCAGGCTTTCCGCTCCCGGCGGCGGTGAGCTGGTAATCAGTGCCGTTTCCGCGGCAGCAGCGGCCACCACGCGACCAACCGTTTCTAAAATCCGCGTTCTCACTCGCACAATCGGCAGCCTATCTTTAACTATTTGTAATCCCCCACTTGTTCACCGGCTCGGTACCGCGATCGCCGCACAGCAAGCTGCACTGCCTTTATCGTCGGATTTATTTACCTCACTTCGTTCAGTTTTTGTTTCCGCAAGTGCGTGTGCGCGAGAGTGCGCTCGTGTGCCGCTAATTGTCGTCGGTGTTTTCATCGGCGGGTTCGCGCCGGGGTACGCGATGCAAATTTTGCCGGAAGCTGCGGCACACTCAGCCGGTAATCCGCTAGGGTAGATCGGGCGAGGGATGCAACAGTGTATCGCGGAGTGCGACGATAGTTTCGATCTTCCGTCAGCGAGTCCAACGTAGTGCAACGGGCGAAACTGTGAAACCGGCCGGGAATAATCATGAGAACGAGGAGGAGGGTCGAATCATCGAGATCAACGATCGCCGATATGTTGGCAGAGTTTATTGTGTTGATGTGATGACAATAGTTCGCGTTGCAGACACTGAGATAACGAGGAGTTTTGAGTACCGACGGGGATGATCGGGAGCCAAGGAAACCGGAAGTCCTGATCGTTTAGGCTCAACGAGCGTCATCGAGATCCGGAAGACGGTGAAGACGATTGCGCCAAAAGTGGACAAGATCAACTGGCGGAAGAGCGGTGGAGTCGGGGTCGGCAAGATCGGACGACGATCGAATGCGGTTGGATCGGTGCGGGGGTGGCGTTCGTCAGTTGAGGAAGAGGAAGCCCCGCCGAGGGCCTCGTCCTCAGATCGGCGAGGCCCGATGAGCAACGCCGCCGGCGAGACGGGAGTAGCGATCCAGCAGGCGATGCACCAGGCCGGTACCGGAAGCGGCGTCGGGGTCGGAGGCGGCTTGTCCGAGGACGCCGACATGGCAAGCCCGACCTCCGCCTCGGCGAGTCTGAAGCCCCGCAGCGGGAAGATTAGCTTCAGCGTCGATTCGCTGCTGAGCAGCACGAAGAAGTCCCCGGTGAACTTCGCGCGGAGAGCGTCGGCCGCCGGCAACGAGTGCACCAACAACTCCGAGCACAACGATCGAATAATGCTCGAGACGTCGGACAAGAACTGCGCCGGATTGGAGATGGAGGCGAGATACAGGGAGTTCATAATGGAGCAGCAAAGACTGCAGAGCAGGGAGCTCCTGGCGAGACTGAGTCCTCACGGCCTGAACGCCTTCGCGGCGAGTCATCACGCCCAGCAGCAGCAGCAGCAGTCGGCGAGCGAGCGACTGAATCAAACGGCCAACGACAGACATCACCATCATCATCATCAGGAGCTCATAACGGTCAAAGACTTCTCGAGATCGTCGGTCAGCAACGACAAGTCCTCGTCGCCCATAAGGATGGAAACGGAGAACGACAGGGAGCGGGACCAGCAGAGACAGGACGATCGACTGGTGGGTTGCGGCTCGCCGAAGATCAGGATGAACGAGCTTCGTTCGAGGGATCGCGAGCACCCTCAGAATCATCGGCAGGACGACGACAGGATCGGTCAGAATCGCTCGGTGTCGCCGATCCGTCGGGAATTCGACGAGAGGAGCGACTCCGAGGCCAACAGATCCGTCGAGGGCGACGGCTGCACGTCGAACGATCATCTCGACGACGATCAGGACGTCAGGAGCGTCAGCCAGTCCGAGGACCTCAACGTCATGGACTCGGACTGCGAACTCGAGAGGGAGCTCGACTCGTCCTCACAGGAGAAGGAGAAGTCGAGCCCGGTAGTGCCTCAACCGATTCATCCTGGGGTCCAGAGGCCCTCCGGTCCTTACCTCGGCGGACCCGGCGGCGCTGGATGGAATCCCGCGGGATTTCCGCATTCCTTGGCCGGATTCGCGTGGCTGCCCCCACCACCGCATCCGCACAATCCTCACGGACACCTCTACACACCTCATGGCGGACCCACCAGTCCAAACGGTGCGTTGTACTGCACTCATTAACGCCCCATTAATGCTCGTACGTGAACTTAATGGGTGGCGCACATGCGGGCAATAACGCTTGTTACGAACTACACAAACGCGTGTCAATCTTCCATCAAAGTCTAGGGCTGGCTTTCGCTGTAACTGTTCACTCCACTTCGCTCTTCACGCTTTCCTCGCTTCACACTTCGTGACTCTCGCGCTACTTGGACGAAGTTGGAAGCCAAGTGCACGGAAGCCACTTTGGAAGCGCGGAGGAAATTTGATCAGTCATGTTATTTTTGTTATTTTATTAAAAGATCAGAAGTTTCCAATGGCAGTTTTTATGCAAGGATTTTGATGCAGTTGAATCGCAGGTTTTCCAATCTGGCGATTTACTATTCGTGGCAAAAGTACCATTAACGCAAATAAATGGTGTTGAAGCCTCCGTGCAAAAGCCGACAAATGCACGACCAGGTTCGCAACACTCTATTCGCGATAATTAAAGGGCAAATTTTTCTCCTAGTCTCTTCTCGCAACCGCGGATACAATCAGACACAAAAATCTTTATTAATTCCTAATAAATAGGTATAATTTATTAAAACGATGGCAATAAATTTCGCTGGTGGACAAACCGGTGGCCCCCGAGGCTTAAGCTCTGGATTCAATTTAACGCGAGCTTTGACTGCCGGCGGCAATTTAATCCCCGCGGATGCGTACGATAGGAATCGACGGAGAGACCGGGAGCGTCAAAGCTCGGGGATGCGACGCTTCCGACGCCCACTGGGGAGCGAATGGCGCGGGCACGCTTCTTCCCAATCAATTTCGATCGTTTCGATACGGCGTGTACGCATCGCAGCCTCCTAATGTTATTCAGGTTTATAACTCAAATCATTGGAGCCCCGTGCGTGCACAAAAAGATATGCACATTAGTTTTTGACCGGCGAGAGGCTCGAGTCATCCCTAAGTGAGATATCTCGGGTTCCGCCGGTTATCGATGACCGTAATTCCCCGTGTAATTACCGTGAGTCCGCTGACCGTTAATACTCGACTTCGTTTAATTCGCAGACGTTGCGTACCCACGCCTAATTGATGCGAGTGATTCGAGCGAGCGGCGCTTCGTTTGCACACGGTTTGTACACACATCGACCGACACATGTGTCGTGCACGTATGTGCACATGTGTGTACATACGGTCGTGTATTATTACGCTCGCGCGGGGCTATATAATACTACATGGCCAGTCGATGAAACGTGTCGCGGGCATCAACTGCCCCCTCGAATTAGATAAGCCGTCGTTGATAAGGCGAGCTCTTCGTTCGAGCTCTATTTATTTTATCCGCGAGAACGATTATTGCCTTGGCAATCGTGTTTCGACGAAGCTACTCGCCGAGTCAGTTTATTGCGATGGCTAAACTGGACGATCCCTCGATTGCCCTGTAACGGAAACGATTCGCTCGGACGTTTGTTAATTACTGTAATCAAACTTCGAGAGGCTCCGCATGTGGGGGTATTCGTAGTGTATTATACGCAGGGTTATTTTTTTAATTACTTCTTTTATGTACTCGGGCTTCTTAATTATCGGACGATAATCGCGGAAATTAGACGCCGGTGTTAATTAACGTTATCTGGGGTACACTGGTGGGAGGCAATGACACTTTTATTAGGGATTTGATATTTGTAACAAAAATAAAAAAATCTGGTTTTATATTCAGCGTGTGAAGATTAATTCTTTAATTGGAGCTGGGGAAAAAGGGACTATGTTTCAATTAACGTCTCCGCTGAAAATTATATTTGCGACAGTTAAATGGCGAAATCCCTCTAAAATCAAATTATAATTAAATATAAAGATCTGTATCAAATTTTTATTTAAAAAAAAGTATCTGGACAATTTAATGAGAAATAATTTTTTTTTTCATTGGCCAGTGAAGGATTATTTTCGCAAAAGGCGAAAAAACCAGTTGAACAGTGAACATGCGAAGGTGAATCCCTCTAAAGCAATTTACAATTAAATATAATGATCAAGCAATCAAATTTTTATTACAAACCAAAAAACTATCTGGACAATTTAATGACAAATAATTTTTTTATTTTCACTGACCATTAACGCGTTACTATCGGATCGCTGCTATCCCGCCTGAGCACGATCGTTCAACTCAATCCCACCGACAAACAATAAATCTTATCCCGATTTTTAATCCCCACGAATCATCAGAGTGCCTTTTTAATTCCACAACATCACGAATTATTATTTGTCAATTATTATCGCGAATGACAATACACGAATCAAAATAGTTCTGTTTCTCTATCAAAATTTAGATCGTTAACAATTTATTGTTGTGGCAGAAAAAATATTTGCTGTAAATCAGTTACGGTAACAAAATTCTTGTTGTCCCAACAATTTTTTTTTCTCCGCGTTAAAAAAGTGTTTGCGGTCTTGGCGTCTCGGTTGGAAAAACAGGAAAAAAACAGAAGCTTTCAGCGAAGCCGAGAAACAAAAGGTGGACGGAGGAGCGAGAGGACTCGAAACGAGAAACTCGCGCCATTTCCGAGAAAGAAATCTCTGGCCATTACGGGACTCTCTCGTGCGGCGGCGCGGGATATCTCGGAGCGTGCGAGAGAGTCTCTCCCTCTCGGAGATGGAACTCTCGCGGACGGAAGAGGCTGTGAACCCGTCGAGAGATCCGCGCCGCGAGAGTATCCGCGGAGGTGCGCTGGACAGCCGCGGGATCGGCATCGGCTATCGCGCTCCATGCCGGACCGGCCGGGATGCTGCGGAGAGTGCGGAACCGTCCCCGGCTCTTCGATATTGCGCGCACCTCCGCTCTGCGCGATCCACCGGTTCGCCATCGTTGTGTCCTCCGCGACTTCTCGTCGTCGTGGTCGTCGTACCGAACACCCGGATCCCCCCCACCCCTCCCCTCCCCCAGATAGAGTCATACATAACTCGGAGCATCCATAATGCATTCACGATTCACGCAAAAAGTCCTGTAAAGTCCCCCCCCCCCTGTGTTAGTTTCGTTCGACACATGCACCGCATCACTGCCGGACTTTCCATGTCTTTGCATTTTATTTTTGTTTATATACATATAGATTTATATACATATAGATATATGTGTGGATGGCTGAGAAACAGAAGGGCGTATCATGCAACATTTACCATGTAAAAGTATGTGAGATATTCCCCTTTGTTTCTTACCAATCGATAAATAGATACATCTAATATATATACGTAATAATAAAGTTCATGTCCGTTGGATACTCATACTGATACTCACAGATATACTCATGGATATACTCACGGATATACTCATGGATGTACTCACGGACATACTCACCGATATACTCAAAGATATACTTACAGATATACTCATGGATATACACACGGATATACTCATGGATATACACACGGATATACTCACGGATATACTCACAGATATACTCACAGATATACTCACAGATATACTCATGGATATACTCACGGACATACTCATGGATGTACTTATGGATATACTCACCGATATACTCACAGATACTTGCTGATACTTACACAGATACTGCGAGCGCGCGAGCCAACATGACTGCTAGTATACATCTATATATACGCCTTTAACCAAATAAGTAGTTGTCAGGATTCTCTCTCCTGCCATCCTTTCGCTTCTGCCTTGGATCGGTTCGCGTTTTGATTTATCCAAAGTCGTCGAGCCTCGCGGAATCGACTCGCGGTGTTTACCCCCTCATCATCATGCGGGGGGGGGGGGGAGCGAGGGGGAAGATCGGCTGCAGTTGTACCAGCGTGAGAAGCGATGTAATTAAATTGAATTTACATCGATCTCGAATGCTGCGAGCGTTCCTCCGCAGCCAGAAACGAACGGGTATATAGATTGATCGCGTGAATTTTGTTGAGGATTCGATTCCGCGAACGCAGCCGCACGGCGAAGAGACGGATCGAACCGAGTCGAGAAAAAAAAATGCGTGGCGGAGAGCGAATCAAACGGGGAAACTTGCCTGCCGGCTGGACTTGCCTGCCGTACCGTACCGTACCGAGATGTACCGTCAATTGAATGGGCTCTTTATATCGAACAAATACAAATTACCGGGCAGGACGCAAACCGATCGAGAGCTTCCTCGAGCTACCTGTCGATACGCTGACCGTTAGGAATGAATCAGCATTTTTTTTTTTTTTTTTTTTTATGTCCCATTAATCACGGCAAGTGTATCCTGACGATTAGGATAGATCGCCAGTGTCATCGAGGGAACCTCCGGAAGATCGCTCCGCACGGGTTTCCGTAGATCGGTAGATCGATCACCCGCTCGTGAGAAACGCTCCCGCAAAGCTCCTCCGAGTACGGACCAAAAAAATTGAAAATGGCCTAAAATTAAAACGGTTCGACCGATTTCCGTGAAATTTTAATGGGATCATCGGGTTATGATATTCTATCTGCGTACGCATTTTTAGCCCGACAGCTGAAAAATTGCGAGCGCTACAGTGCGTACAGACATTTTCGAAGAAATTAAAAATGGCGTACAAAAAAAACGGCTGAACATTTTTTTGACGAAATTTGGCAGAAACATTGAATATTAATCACACAAGCTGTGTGCACGTTTTCATTAAAATCTCGAAATTTTTTTTTCACCATCACAAAGCTTCCTCTATGAGGAAGCAAAAATAAAAACACAAAAAAATGGAATTCGCAAGGTTGATCGCGGTTGCTCGGCAAAGTCTGAAAAACCGATCGCCGGTTTATCGAGATGTCGGGCTATTAACACTCGACCGACGGAACCGCGACATGCGACCGATTATCTTTGCCATTTTATGCGTTTCTCCGACGCTTCCGATGGAAGTCTCTCGGTGTCACGAAAATTACGAGCTCTAAAGTCGTTTGTAATCCCGGCGGATGGTCCACGGTGGGAAAGATGGATAGAGGATGAGCCGAGGCGGCGCTCGGGTTTCTGGGTCCAGTCGTCATATACGTGTACGTATACATATATATATACAAAACCGAGAATAAATTAACGGGAGAACGTCGCTCCGCACGCGCGTTCTTCCGCCGGTCCGGTGCAGCGTCTTCCCGATGCCTTTAGGCGCACACAAACGTCTCGGGAAATCTCGGGGACGATTTATCATTTCGGTCGGCGTAATTGCCCGGATCGTGAGATCATCGCGCTTGTTACGCGGTATATTGTAATATCGAGCGTGTCTCGGCGGTTCGATATTTCCGAGGATTATTAGGCTTGGCACGTGTCACGCGTTAACGGAAAGTACCGATGCTGCGCGTTAGCGGTACACAAGGTAATAAATTTTAAGGGGCTTAAAGAGGCTGCCAAGGAACGCGTACATCGGACGTTTCGTTACCGTTCGTTGGGCGGAAAGAAAACATTGACGCAGTTTTGGCAATGATTAATCGCAATGGTTGCTCGAGCGGTTATCTCGCGCACCTGTTGACCCGTCAATCATCTTTCGAGTTATGGACATCGGTGCTTTGTGGAGTTAAATGTCTGGACGAAGGAGAAACTTACAAAATTACCGCGGTCGGTAACAAAAACTGTAACTAACTTTTTTCACCGATGCCGATCTCGGATGATCCAAAACCAATTCTTACATTATTCTGAATTGATATCCACGTGTCGTGAGACTTTGCTTTTAACCGGAAACACTTGGCAAGCGTGACAAAAATCAGTTACAGTTTTTGTTACCGACAGGAAGTTACCCGGTCGGTAACAAAAACTGTAACTGACTTTTTTCACCGATGCCGATCTCGGATGATCCAAACCAATTCTTACATGATTCTGAATTGATATCCGCGTGTCGTGAGAATTTTCTTTTAACCGGAAACACTTGGCAAGCGTGACAAAAATCAGTTACAGTTTTTGTTACCGACAGGAAGTTACCCGGTTGGTAACTTGGGATTTTTTTTTCTTTAAATTTTGAATCGGACAGACGTAAACTACTTATTTGGCTGAAAAATGGAAGCAAATGAGCAGAGTTGCTCGGTACAGATGAACCCAAGTATGCAGCAAGTGCATTAAAGCGTTCCGATCGATTACTCCGATTTAGGGAATTTTCGAATCGCTTCCTCCATCCGCGCGACATTCCACATGAGAGATATGTTTTTTTTTTTTATCGTCGGGTAGTTTATTTTTCATTATAGCAGTTACCGGCTCGACGGATGCCGGTTCGAGCCAAAGGAGAGCGACGAAAGTGCCCGGGGGCGAGATCGAGCGCGGCGCGCGTTGCGAGACGCTCGTCGCCCGGCAAAGATCGACTTCTCGCGTGTGAAAATACAATTTGTCTACTGTACCTCGTTCCCGTGTACGCCTCGCGTTCGCACGTTGAAAATCTTTGATATTCAGCGCACGAACGTTTGCGCGTATAGCGACGGCTTCGCTATGTGTGCGGCTACGTGCGTATCGCTACTGATACGGCGCGTCCGAGTATTATACACTAGAATAAAAGGAGCGCTGAAAAAGGCTCGGAGCGAGCGCGACTCGCGGTGCAACTGCAACGGCGCGGAGCGATGCTGCGGCGATGCAGCTTCGTTCTGCCAGTTTTGTAAAACACGTGTAAAATGCGTACGGAGCGTAACGCGGAATAGCGCAAAAAAGTTGTAGTTTAAAATGCACTTTTGCGATCGACGATCAGCGCCAAAAGTTGTGGACTAAAAAATCCAAATTGATCGACGATTCGAGGTATTGCGTGCTAAAGTGAGTGCTAAATTTTTACAATTGTTTGCCCAAAATTGTATGGTAATGGAGGTTGGTTTTTATGATTGTATGCGCGCTCGACTGGAAGAAATATCAATCACGACGGTCTTGCAAGAACATCAACTGGTTAATGCAAATTTCCATGACAGCAGTTTTTGTTGGGTTTTTTCAAAGTAAAATCCGTATTTTTTTACCGTTTTTGACGTAAGACGACTCGTTTTGTTTCTTTAACGTTGCTCTACGAATTCACCAAGTAGATTTTTTTTTCAGGTTTTGACCGTGGATTTTAGGGTGAATTTTCTCCCATCAACAAACTGCTGTAATTTTTAAATGACCAAAACAATTCTAAAAAATCTGCTCGGAATTCGTAGAACGACGTTTTAGGAACAAAATGCGCCGTGGCACATTAAAATTGTTTGAAAAATAAGGATTCTTCTTTGAAAAAAACTAAACCAAAACGTGTCGTCATGATAATTTGCATTTATCAGTTTATGTATTTGCAAAAACATACTTTTTGCAATAACACAAATCGAAATCCGTTACTGTTAATAAATGCACAACATTTTGGATAAAAATATTGAAAATTTGGCATCGTTTGCATTAAAAGAACACTCTCGACACTCATACAGAAATGTGTGAAAAAAACGTACTGGTTGGAACTATGACAATTACTGTTGACAATTAATATGAATAATACAATTAATATTCTTGACGATAACAAAAATTGTAAAAAAAAATTTGCTAAAAAAATATCTCTCCTCATATTTCGAAAAAAACCGATTTCCCGGTACCGTGCACGATCCAATAAAGAGCGGAACGCCGGAATCGTTTATGCGAGACGCAACCCCCGTGTAATTTGTATCCCGGATGAATCTCGCAACCGGATCGTCGAACGGTCGTCGTCGTGCGGACAGCGCTGTGCACCGGCCGATCGACGACGACGTTTCTCCCGCGCGCGTCGTCTCTCCTTCGACCGGGAGAACGCTCGCGGGTAATTAACGGGAATTAATTAGCCTTCGGTAAAAAAAAAAAAACACGGAAAGAAAAGGAAAGAACGAGGGTACGGATCGGTTAT
>JAPYZC010003827.1:0-18377 GCA_030522665.1 Ichneumoninae sp. A BG-2022a
GTTCGATTAACGAGGTATTCCTTTCGATCAACCAAACATTTTTTTCGCCACCCGTAAGCGCACATTTTGTTGACTCAATTGATTTTTTTTCTCTGTGTACCCTACCATCCTATAACACTACCGTGTCAAAAATCTGCCAGATTTTTGACGTCGGCAAAATTATTTTGCCGATTTTGACAGACAACCTTACGGGAATACAACTCTCCGTCGACAGAATGTCACCGGGTAAAACAGGCTAACTAGTCGTCCTGTTTTATCCTTCGAAATTCTATCACCGGAGTGTCGTATTCTGGCAGAGTTGTAATGGCAGAGATGTAAATGTGCCCCAGAAAGACTACTTGTAGCGATTCTTCGCAAGGTATAAGAAAAGCTACGGCTCCGTTTTGCCCAGGTCTCCCAACTCTCCCCGGCACAAGCGAATCTTTACAGTAGTGTCAGTACAATATACACACAGCAACGACCGCGGACCAGAGGAACAGCGTAACAATAGTCCTGTCGCCCATGTCTCTTAGTAAGTGGAAAACACGAAAGAAGTTAGCACACGTATATTTACCGCTATTGGCTTCCACCATTCTATATAATGAAGAAGAGGGTGGTCTCCAAGCGTTATCGTAAACAACGTTCAAGATCATCGCCTTTATCGCCCCGAGGTAGGCGGTTCGCGTGAGGGAGCGTTGCCGGTATTGCGGAAATGCATGTGGCAACGCAAACTGTTCAAGGAACTGCACAACCGGGTGTCTTTTTTTCGGGTGTCTACCTGTTTGCCCATTCTCCGTGTTGGTCCGTGAATCATCCAGCAAAGTTATATTAACGGTAATTCACACGGCGCAAGTTCGGTCACGTGACAAGAAGGAGCGTTACCGTCGTCCATTCACGAATCCGCGAATGGCATTTCCTTGCACTTACTTAACTCCGTCGAAGAAACCACGGAAAGTAACCGCACGGCTTTTTCCTTTCGCCGAAACTATTCTGCGAAACTTGCCAAACTCTCGGTCTTGCTCTTGCTCTTGCGCTCTGTTACCCACATGTGCCCGGACCGTATCCATTTAATTTAACGAATAAATCGGTGCGCCCGCTCGGGTCATTCGTTGTCACAAATTTATAACGCCGCTTTCGGGCCTAGAGTCAGAGATTTTTCATGAATGTCATTCGCAAGTACGTGCGGTAAAATTGTGTGCACCGGCTCGGAGGACACCGAGACGGTCAGCGCAAAGGTTACTTCCGTAACCAGGACCACGCTTTTCCGTGCCCTGGCGACCCGAATCGTCCAGCGGAAAAATGAAAAGTTATGTGACCAATGTGACGCATCGCCGGGGATTACTTTACCTCATGTCGCAGCGTGCGTTGCTCCCTTCGCGAAGCGCTAGCTTCTTCCCGTTTTAATTTTCATATACATTTATTTTCCAACGGCTCTGTTTTCACCTTGCGCACTCCTTGCGATTTTCGCACTTTTCAACTTTATTTGATTTCATTCGATTGCCGTTAATTCCAAAATAAAATTTACCCTCAAATTAATCCTCGTATTTGGTTGGTAATTTTATGAAGTCAATAGTTTTGTGTCTGCGATACCGATTGTCTTCAGTTCGACTTTTGATGGTAATGTTAACAGGTATGAAAATATGTTGCGGTAAAATAACCGACTTTGTCGGGCGGATTGCAATAATCTTTGAGGGGTTTTCGTAGAAATTTAAACGCTAGAAATGTTTTATCTCAATAATGTAGGTCGAAAACAATTGAAATTTAAAGAGACGTTTCTATCGTCACCATCGGATCCGATTTATCATAAATAGTGCACATCATGTTGTTGTCGACGTACAACATGTTACTTACAAATTATTTAATCTTGTGTAATAACTGGAACAAAATTCGAAAGTTGATCGGAATTCTCTAATGAAAATTCCACTCAAATTGAGTAATGAAAATTCCATCGCGTACAGAGTAACGATGCAATGTTGGGCAGAACTTGTCCGAATTGGATAGCCCATGTATGGAAGCCGCGAATTCGAGGCAAATGTATTTATGGACTTGCACGTACCCCGCTTCGTCAACGGGACGATATGCGTCGGTGAAGCCGCACGGAGAGGAGGCGGACACTTTTCAGCAGCACCGGCGAAAAGCTCGGGAACGAAATAACTCACGGTGCAATAAACCTCTCGGTGAAAAAGAGTCGGATGGGGTTGAGGTGCGTTGTACCAACATGAGAAATTACGCCGCATCGCGATGGTTTTACAGCATTTTCGTTGGCCATTTCGAAATGGTTATTTGCCGATGAAAAAGGAAAATCGGCCGTAGATGCACTACCAATGTACGGGCGTATTTAATCAAACTTTTCATGTTAAGGCTCTGTAAATAACACACGAGCATGAGCTCCGCTGAAATTAAATTCCTATCACCAATTTTGCGATCAAACCTGATCGCCGCCATGTTGTGCAATAAATCAGGCAGAATAAAATTGAGTATAACCGTACAGATTCCGCGATCGAATACCGACGATCGAGCAGATCAATACTTCAATTACGACACGAAATATGCGTTCCCAAAAATTAATGTCGAGGACGTGATTCGCTTTGAATTTTTTTCCCTGCAAGAGCATAATAGTGAGAACAACACAATTAATTAAAAATACCGATGCATTCTTACCGAAAAGAAGTATATACACTGATAAAAATAATGCGGTTGAATCAACTAAGATTCGGGCAGGGACGTTCAACTAAATATTTTATTGGTACCGCTAAAAAATTGGCTAGTTCAACAATTTGTTGGAAAAAAAAATTCAGGAGCGCATACTTCCATGTATTTTTTCGTCCAAACGCAGATTCGACAAAGTGAAACGTGACGATGTTATATTTTGACGTTGAAAAAAGTTGAAAATTGAAATTTTCATATCGCTTCTTCATAAAAGTTGAAAATTGAAATTCGCGACGCTTCCTCTATGAGGAAGCCAAAAATACAGACAATGCCTCTATGAGGAAGCCAAAAATACAGACAATGCTTCCTCATAGAAGAAGCGTCGCGAATTTCAATTTTCAGCTTTTTTTCATCAGTGTACTGAAGTGTTTACGCTTTATTTGATTGCACGTTCCGCACTTCTAATGTGGGCCTGTAACGAGATGAAATCGTTCATTATAAGCATAGGCGAACCGCACAAAATTGTGTTCTCTACAATGTTTTACATAACTACTTTAGCTTTCCTCGGTCCGATGGTGTGCAGTGCTGTAGTGTGATACACAGGCGTTAAACTGCTCCGATAATGAAATATCCGGTGGTTCGCTCGCCGGAGCGCATTTTATTTGTTATTTAACACGGCTGAGTGGATATTAGAAGCGCGGTCGTCAGTTCATACGTATACATATATATACATCGCTATCATCCTTCAATACTCTGTTCCCGTTCCACAACTCCGCAGTTCTGTACGTCCGGACGTTAATTATCACCGCCGCGAGGTTTATTGACAACGATTACGTGGTTTCCAAACCCACGAAATTAAATATTCTCCATCGGTTAATGTGAAAATTCACGAGTTCGCAGCAACGTCCTACGCCAAGCGAATCGAAACAAGCGGATTTAATGTTGATCAACGTGATACGATGAAGTAACAGGTATTTTCAATTGTGCAGAAATTATACCAAATGTTTTCGTTTATTTTCCAACAGATTCGACATGAAAATTAGATTAAATTGTTTAAATTCCTGACAAAACGTTCATTCATTCGCTGCATATCCGTTCCGTCCTTCGCTTCGAAGCTTGTGAAATAATCACCGCCGCAAGGTAATTTTGGAATGCCATATTAAATTCATACCAGCCGGTCCCTCCGTTCGGAACGATGCCCAGCAAATCGATGAGTTTCTCGTGTTTTGCATAATACATCGTTCCTCCGGAGGTTCTGTTATCTTCCAGCGCTCTGTCCATAGTTCCATTTTGGGTCTCACATCTTCGCGACACGTCTGCACTCCATCAGAATTTCTCGAATACTCACTGTGGGAGATCTTGTCATATGTAGGTATCCGTGCAATATGAACCCTTTCACTGTCGGGGATAAGTATTTCCCTGCACGCGTCACTCACAAGTGAATTATTCATTTGGCCAAATTGATGTCGGCACTGGTTGACCCTTCGACCTTATAAGCGTTAGCTGGTTGATCATTCAGATACAAGCTATCCAAACTTGGCACACGATTTTAGAAAATCCAATTTTTTTTCTCGCTATTCTTAAAGAGTTTTGTATAGTTATTTACAATAACAAATTTTTCGTTTGTAGTAGCCCAAAATAAACGTTACGGAACTTTGATAAAAATCTGGTACACTGATAAAAAAGTACAGTTGAATCAACTAAGATTCGGGCAGGGCCGTTCAAATAAATATTTAGTTGGTCGAACAAAATATTTTAATGACTCAAAAATATTTTGGTTTAATCATCCAACAAATTGTTGAACTATCAAATTTTTTAGCTGAAAAAACAAAATATTTAGTTGAACGTCCCTGCCCGAATCTTAGTTGATTCAAACGTATTTTTTTTATCAGTGTAGTTAAAAATCTACCGATTTTGCAAAGTCGGGTGCTATTTTCACATAGCTTCGGACACACAGTAAAAAAAAGGTTCGACATTTGGCAACAACTTGTCCAAAAACGACTACAATTTTTTTTTTCAAATTCATTGTTCCGAAATAAAAATTGTTAATGATTCAAGTTCACGGACAAGTTTGTACTCCGGATTTCGGAACGACGGTGACTTGTTGTTTTTTCTCATTGAAAAAAGGGTTCAATCGATAGACTTGGAGATTGTATTGATTTCTTTGCACTAGATGAATTCTTCGCCAGAAGTGCACATGTTAAAAATGGTCCTGTCTCGTGTCCCCAGAGCCCGTCTCTGCCTTTATACATATTCAAAGGGAACCACGCGACGGGAAGGGTGACTGGGACTCACGATAATCTCCGTTGTGCAGCTTCCTGGGAGTCGAAACAACTGGACCGAGTATCAATCTGCATGCATAATCCGTACAGCTGATAGCTGTAAGGGCGCTCATACGGAAGAGGGACGGAGTTAAATCCAGGAGAGGAAGGCTTTAACGCGTTGGACGGAGTCCTGGGATTTTACGGTGTCGCGGGTATCCCCGTAGCATCAGTTAGTGCGTAACATTTACTCGGTGCTTGGTTTAGAACGTTGTGAACACGCCACTGCGTAACCAGCAGCATTGGTAGCGACTCGGTCCACTGTCCTGGTAATCGGGCGTGCTGCCCTTCAACCGCTGTGATTCATTTCCTGTTTTCATCCACCACCCTATCTGGCATACCTTAAACCTTACCGCGCATGCATAGGGTAAAAGTGGTGAATGTGACCCACCTCGATTAAGGAGGTTGGAGCGAGTGGTGTTCATTTTGCCTAAATTCGAGAAATTCGGGCAAGAATTGTAGACACTTCCCAATGTTATAAAAATCTGAAAAAATTCATACTTATTATAGGCGCTGAAAATATCCATTTTGCATAATAGTAATTTCAAAATGTTATTAACAGATTATTGAAAAAAAATTGTGCATCAAAATATGTGGTAACTCAACTTTTTTTTTTAATAAAAATGATTCGTTCATTTTTCGGAATACGTATGAATTTTTTCAGATTTTTATCTTTATTCTCATTTTTCTTGTTTTTTACATGAAAAAATGTGCAAAAGTCAAAATAAAGATAAAATTCTGAAAAAAATTCATACGTATTCCGAAAAGTGAACGAATCATTTTCATAAAAAAAAAAGTTGAGTTACCACATATTTTGATGAACAATTTTTTTTTCATCAATTTGTTAATAACATTTTGAAATTATTATTATGTAAAATTAGTCTTTTCAATGCCTATAATAAGTATGAACTTTTTCAGAATTTTATAATATTGGGAAGTGTTTGCGATTCTTGCCCGAATTTCTCGAATTTAGGCGAAATGAACACCACTCGCTCCAACCTCCTTAAATCGTAAATCAATGATATATGGACCGGTCCATATTTCCCGCCTTTACCCTATTCCCTCGCATCACTTGCTAAATGCCATTCATTAATAAATCTTCCAATCTTTTGGTATGAAAATCTCACAAGCGAAATACGAAGTAGACGCTGCAGATCGCGTTCAACCCTAAACTTCAGGTGGGAGTCTGCCGTAGCTGGAGAGGGCGCATTGCTGCCAAAACGCCATACCGGAGTTGAGTGCAAGAGAGCATATAGGGGAGACCGGGGCAAAATGGCACAGCGGGTCAGAACGGGTCAGTGTGGGCAAAACTCAATCTTACAATAATTTTTGGATGTCCCATTTTGTCCCAACGATACATCCGCAATTTTTAACCCGTTTTGCCCCACCTACCACCATTGTCACCATCTAAAAGTTATTGGAAAATTGGGTTTTGTCTCATTATCCCGTTGTGACCCACTATGCCATTTTGCCCCGCTCTCCCCTAAGTTAAACAATGTTCCCTTAGAGCCAATAAAATTATTTTTTTATTTAAATTTCTCGTCCTTTTTTGTGTCTCGTATGCGATGAGAAACCAAAACAATACCACTTCTCCACTATTTCGTGTTGGGAATTGGGAATATAATAAAAATAAGCCGATTGTTGCGCTACGCCAAGCGCCATTGGGACAACGAATTGGACTAAAGGTATTGGAATAACAGAAATAATTGAAATCCGATATGTACGCTCCGTGGAATGTACAAGACCGGCAACAATAAAAACACACACATTTCCAAGAACAATTCCGGTGGTTTCAGGGAATGAGACAGTGATTTATTTTGCAAATCCTTCATCAATTCTACTGAATCCTTTCTGAGCCCCTCTACACATTTGATCAATGTGTGTTGACGTTGTTTTTTTCTGTTCTATGTACATGCTTGTAGTGTACGTAGCTAAAGCACTGCATGTACCACATGGTTTAGGTACGCGAACAGCCCAACGCTTGAACGCTTCCATCGATCGAGCATGAACGAGTTCTCGCGTGCTCACGTGGTTGCAGATTGCCGGGTGAAAAAGAAAACGAGAAAATAAAAACGACACGCAGACAGAAAAAGAGGAATGCATGACGGAGTTGATCGTTTACTCTCGGCGGACACGCTCGATTTCCCATCCGGTTAAACTTCATAATACATTGTTGGTACACGTACATCGTACTGCAAGCAGTATCGCGCTTAGTTGTACTTATTGCCTTCATCAAATACGACGAAGGCTTTCGGTATTTTTTTTTTATACCGCGAAAATGCTTGGTCATGTATGAGCTTGTAATTACGACGCTGTCCAAGTACGAAAAATAATTTACTGCATGGAAAAATACGGAATTGCAAAGGTCGCCTATTCGTTGGAACAAATTCATGTAATGAGACTGAGACTAAAATACTTCCTATTCCAGCGAAGTTTCCATTATTACTGGTGAAAATGCGGAAGTACGAAGAAAAGCTTTATTTTTTTATTGTAATTTTTCATGTTAAATTTCAAAGGTCTGTGACGTTAACCAAGTTAAGTACCAAGCGCTGAATTCGGTATATTTATCTGCGATATATTAAAACTCGTCGAAGCCTCGATCTTTCAATCTCGAAATATTTTTTATTAACGACGACGGTGATTAACATCACCTTCGTCGATCCTCAGAATTCCTCGCCATTTTTTATATATATTAAAGATATTGCACCTAGCGTTGATATTGCTAAATATATAATTATATATATTTTTATATATATTGAATTTTATATATATTAAGATATTGCACCTAGCGATGATATAACTAAAGGAATGAAATGGATCACACAGTTTAGTGTTATCTGCCGGTGGCGATGTTGGCGGTGGATTTTGAAGAGTGATCGAACAGAGGTGCCGAAGGCTCCAGAGTGTCGAGAAGATTTTAGCGCCAAGGAGGAAGCGAAGGAGGTCCAACATAAACGAATGGAAGGACGACGAGAAGAGCCAACCCTCTCCGGCTCCGAGGAAGGGAACTCGACGACTACCACTGTGGGTAGAACTCGTCGAATCTCACCCCTTCTCGAACGTTTCGCTCCCGGTCGGCTCTCTCCCTCGAGAAGCAACTTCCGTCCAGATTGAGCGTGCCAGATAGTCCCGCTCTTCGCGACTCGTGCGCACTGCTGCGAGAAGCAGCCACGAGAAAAGGGGGACAGATGAAACCGTACCGTTTCGGCTACGTGGGCTGTACCGTACGACAAACCCTCGTTGGCCATCAACCCTCTCTCAATCCCACCCTCGGAACGATGACGTACCCGGAATATCGATAGCCCGTTACCAGCTCACGATGTCTGCCGTCTCGGCGCCATTGCACGACATCGGTTTTACATACATACTAGGCTTTACCTTTCTCTATCGTGCTCCATGATTCCATCGCTTTCTCACTTTCCCGCAATCTCCGTTCGTCGACATCTCCCAGCGTCGATTTGAGCGTTTCGCGTCTCACTGTAAGCTGCCATGCCGCGACATCTTTTCGTACGGCTACAAAGCGGGAGACGATACTAGAGATACCAGTGGAATATCGGAACTGTTGGAGAAAACGACAACATGACACGGAAGAGCGATCGCTTGGTTGGCTGGGAAGACCTGGAGTGGCTTCTGGTTCGACGGAACAAAAACTTACCTGATTGGGCGAATCGGATCAGCCAGTATGATGACTGACAAGCACAGCTCAGCTAATATATTTGGATATTGGTAGAGTAAAAGTGGGGAATATGGCCCGGTCCATATAGCATTGATTTACGTGTTAATCGAGGTGGGTCATATTCACCACTTTTACTCTATAAAAAGTCGTATCGTCGACAACGATCCAAAACGCCTTAAGAGTGTCCGTCTCCATTTTTTTTTGCTATGGATGGGAGGATGTTCCTGAGGATAGGGTTTCAGAGGTGAGATTTTCAGATCCAAGGAGGCCCGACTAATCCTATATGTGCCGCGGAGACCTTCGGGGTACCCTCGAGTTAGACAATGGCAATATATCTGGAAAGTCAGACAGATCGGGGAAGGTCCACTCATGACCGGAACACAACGGGAGGTACAGCGAAGGAGATATAGAGACGAAATGGTGGGACGGGGACACGCTTTCGTAGGTCCGGGACGTAGGTCACGCAGGCCAAGGTGATAAATTGAAGCACCTCTCACTCCTCGACTATACTTGGAAACTCCACCTACCCCTAGTTTCGACCTACCCTTTGCCGAAGCTTCTCACTCAGTCTACTTCTTAGTAGTGCGTCCCACTCGACTCTCTCGGGATGGCACCATCTGTTACTCGGATGATCTACGACGAGCAAGACGTTGCGTGAAATATCTACGAACCTGCGTGAAGGAGACGAATTTAGAGTCCTCGCATGGAGGCAACGGCTTTCACATACGAGGCTTGGAGGATGTTTCTCCATCTGGCGGATTTTGATTTTATAATCACGTTGAACTAGGAGAAGCTCAAAACGAACCTGAACAGTTCCGTAAGACTGTTTTTCATACTTTGTGACGTTTTACCTAAAGCCACACTCAGCTTATTAGAAGCCCACCGAATTGCTTAGAAACTTTTCAGTAATCGTCTAAAAACTTGCATTCGTCAAACTCGGGTCTGGTTCATGGAACAAAGTGCTCATTTTTTCGATGCAACATTACTGACGTCTTCACGCCAAAAGCAAGTTTATAGAAGCTGCACATTTCAATTTCACATACTGATTAAACAACACATACTGGTAGGAACAACAAACATTACAGCTTGTGAAGATGATGACGGTATTGCATTGCGCATTAAGATGTTTCTGGGTTGGTGTTTCTAAAGTTGATTACCCCAGATTTTCGCGCCACTTCGGGAAGCCGATGAGAACAAAGTTAATTGCTTAAGAATGGGGTAATTGTTTAATTTGCAAAGAATCGCCTGGAAAATCGAGCAATTATTATCGTTTCATAGCGATCCTCTGCAGTTCGCATTAACCTCCAGTAATGTGTAACACGATTCTCCGAAAGCTGTAAAAAAAAGAAGTGGCCCGAGAAGGAAATCGGTGAAGTTTTCGCAATGAACGAAGGCGTTCCCATGAAGTGTCCATAGCCAGAATTTGTAGATTCTGAAGCTGAAACGGAGCGCATAATATTATCCTTATCCGAAATCGCGACTGGATGAACATCTCTATGCATCTATGCAGTTTTCGAGACAGTGTCTCGATGGTTCTAAAGTGTCCGTATTATACGGAACGTTAGCCCGACAAAGGGGGTTCCTTTGTCGTGCCTCGTCGCGGTGCTACCACGTTTGAGTAAGCCCGTTTTCCACGGTAATCCTGCGGCACCCACGGGGGTTGGCTCAGCCAGAAGCGAAAGCGAGTTTCGGTCGAGGCTCTAAGCCGCTTTTCCCAGTGCGATATCGCGCCACATACTATAACAGCATGAGGACAGAATGTGCACATCCGCAGAAATCCCAATGAACGATAATGACTTTCGATACCGCAAGGCAAATGTGCGCGATACTACAAACGCATCTGATGCCATTGTTATAGTTTGTAAAGTGGGCACAACGAGAATTAAACTAATTTAGGACAACGCCGAAGCAATCCAAGCGGAAATAGTGGAAAGCCGTTCGACAAATGGCAAAAACAAATTCCACATGTTGTTTGGTAAAATTTCATCTCAATCCATGAACTTTCGTTTTAATCACAATTTCAAATAAAAAACAGTGTAAAAATAAATTGTAGATTTAACGTACTGGAAAATGAAATTTGCTTACACTACTTACATTAATTGAACATTAATGTACTTTTATTGTAAAATAAAAATACGAGATAGTGAAATTAGAAATCTTTTGCCTGAAATTTACAAAAATTTACAGAAATGTTCATAAAAAATACAAATTTTACTGTAAGATTGCAACATACATGTGTTTGAAATTTCAGGAACAGTTTACGTAAAAAAGCTTCCAATACCGTTCATTAATTTTCAAACTAATTTTTTTTACAGTACAGGGTAAAAGTGTTTTTTGTCGCCGAACTTCATAGAGGAACCCATGCCTTATAAAGTCGAATCGACAAGCGTTGTATCGCCTTTGGTGTAGTGTTCCTCCGATATTTCGTCGAGCTGCATTGGGAGAACAATGGGAACCGCCAATACTATAGAAGCCAGTATTTTGCACAGTGCGGCCAATACAATAGAATTCCTCAGGCACATTTTAGTCGTGTTTACGACAAACGAATCTTGTCTTTTTATGTATAATATGCCAGAGACCACTGGGCGAAATTACCCGGACAAGAAACAATAGCTCGCTGACATGAACGATGTGCCTAACGATTATGTAGGTGCGCCACGGAGTCCGGCGAGGCTTTGTTGAAACACGTATGAAACAATGCACGGCCAGTATCGGGAAGTGATAAAGGGCGACTTATCTTCCAGACTCACATCGGGGTGGCTTACATTCTCCCTTCATTTATTAGAGTTTCCTAACTCATTTCAGCTTTGGTCTCGTCTATACTTGAGCTCTCAGCGTCGAATGTTAAGACGTCAGTCGCAACTTAAGATTGCTCTTGAGATCGACCTTATGATTGAAGTTTGGAAGGCACGAACTTCATTGCGTGGTTAAGATCAGTCTTAAGCTCGAACTTAAGATCCAACCTTAGTTCGAACAGGAATTGGGGCTTAAGTTTGATTTCAAATTCGATCTTAAATCCGAACTCAAATTCGATCTTAAATCAGAACTTAAATTCGATCTTAAATCCGAACTCAAATTCGATCGTAAGCTCGAACTTCAGATCGATTGTAAGTTTGAACTTCAGATCGATCTTTAGTTCAAACTGATAAGAAGTAATTAGAAGGTATTCAAAAAATTTCCTTATGACCCTTCATGTATCGTTTTTCACCCATCTTCACCACCATTCGACATTTCATTGAACGGATCGATAAAATATGAATTAAATTAGTAATCACTCCACAGAAATGGGTTCAAGAAATTCTTTGGCCAGAACACCTTTTCATGGCAGTACGGCTGGTTCAATAAAAAAAAATCAACGATTACTTAAAAATCTGAAAAAATTCATACGTATTCAGAAAAATAAACGAATCATTTTCATAAAAAAAAGTTTTATTGCTGGGTAATTTGTTAATCAATTAATTTTTTGATGAATTTGTTAATAACATTTTGCAATTATTATTATGCTAAATTAATCTTCTCAGTGCCTTTAGTATACATGATTTTTTTACATTTTTACACCATCAAGAAGTACTTGGAATTTTCTCTTATCGTTGTCGAACTGATGCGAAGTCAGCGCGCAGCGAGACTCCCTCCTTAACCGATCTCGCGACACATTTATGACGGAGTCGCGACACTTTCATTCGAGCCGACATATTATTTCATCACTGTAATTGTCGCGCGAAAATTTAACTTTACCTGCCGTCCTTCAACCATCAACCAGTTGACGTTTCACTTAACTTCATGTTACCCTCGCTCCGTGCGCGTTTCTCGATTTTCTTCCGTTCTCTCGACGCGACGACGGCTCGGAAAATATTACCTCTACTTTTTTTTTCTTCTACTTGCGCGATCCCGGCCATCTACCACCCCCTCCCCCCTTCAGCTCATAATTCCATTCCTTCCCGTTTTACCTCATTGTTATCCCAAAAACAATATTTGTTTCCATCTCGTGAGTCTCGGGCTCGCTTTCAGATGAATTCTCAGCGGCTACCCTGACTGTCCCAACGACCTTTTTCTCGACTTTTCTGGCTTTAACCGTCCTCTGGGATGTCGGAGCTTTTTAAAATTATTTTTGTTCGTCTCGTCTTCGTTCGTTACTTTGCAATATCGCCTTTCTCATTCGTTGACAGAATCAATTTTAACCACGTCAGCTTGCTGAATTTCAGTAATTTTAATTCAGTCAAAAGCTAATTGGTTTCCCGATGGAAATTTGCGTGAAGGGACCAAAGCTTTCAATACCCAAACCGTGTTTATTCACCCGTCAACTTCGTCGTTACTTTTCGTCTCTAAATTTTACGATCGCATCTTCGTCTCATCGCTTAAACGTTCACTTGATTACCGCAACTTTCGGGAATGTGAGGATACGCCGCTCGATGTTGCCCCATCTTGGAACCCATCGATAACCCTCGTCTCGAACTAATTGGTTCAATTAATACCCGTATTTTTAGACTTATCATCGTAATCTGCAGCGCCAGCTCTTCTCCATCCGAATCGTTGCTAGCCGGGTACTTTCATCGACGGGAGATAAAAAATTCTTGAATTACCTTCTTTTTTTAAATATATATATACCCGTTTCTCCGTCCTCGTGCAGCTCGCGTATCTCATCGAAAGCTTCCGCGAGGATTATGAAGGCAATCTACTGAGTCGGCTGTACTTCGGGGCCCGGCCCGGCGGGTTCTTCTCGTTCCTGCTTTCATTACGATATTTCTTCCACTTAGCCTAGCTTCGGCAAAAGTACGAATATTTCCGACCTTGGTGAAGGGAACGATAAAAAAGGGGGCCAAGGGGGATTGGGGGTTTAGGAGGGATGTAGAAACGAGGCTTTGCTCGAACCGAAACGAGAAAAGAAATTAAACGCCGCTCGACCGAAGAAATCTGCTGGCCGAGCTTTTAATTCCGATTCTGTATACTCGTTCGGCCATTCCTGGATTTCACGGAGCTCTCTTCGCCTATTCCTTCCGTCTTCTTTTTTTTTGCCTCTCCATAGTTCTATTCTCATACCACTTTTTCTTCCCTCATTTCATTTCATTCTTCGCTTCGCTTCCTTCCAACCCCTCTTCGCAACTTTGTATTGGTCGTGTAACCTTCCGGGGTTTGTGTGCTTTCTTCTCTTGCTATGTATGTCTGTCTGTCTATCCATTAACTCTTGGCGCCGTATCTTTCCACCTAGACGCACGTTCTCCTTTCAATAAAATTCTACTTTGCCTCGCGTCTGTATACAAAACAGTTTCCGCGGTACTTACGATTCCACCTGTTTTATTAAAACAGCACAATGGGCAGAGTCGTGATTAAAAAAAGTAGTCTCTTTCAGTTGATAAGAACGGTACTATTAAAGAAAAAGCTTTGTACAAAATTTTGGTATTTTATTTTTATTTTATTTTTTATTGATGTTCCGTTCCAGGTACACAGAAAAAAAATATCATTGAATCAAATACAATGTGCTTGCGGGCTGTCAATGAAGTAAAAACGTTGTTTCAATTCTGCTCTGAATTCGTACAATTTCATACCGGATTGAAACGATGACATGTCACCTTGACAGTCTTGCTGTCGTTGTTTCAATATCATATGGAATTGTAAGAATTTCAGTGTATACCCGTTAGGTGTTTTTACCTTAGCTCCCCCTAGCCTAACCGTGTACCTATTCTAACACTTTCCTACCCGCACTTCGCTAACCCACTCTAATTCTGTGCGTCCGCAGCCGACTTACTTCCCCCTAACTGTACCGCATTCGCCGAGGACACAGGGAAACTGCGGAAAACCCATGTCCGTACAGCTGGCGATATTCTACTGATCCTCCGGTATTTCTTGAGTAAAGTGCAGAAACACCTAAGTTTCAGAAGAAAGCACCTCCCGCTCACCGGTCGATGCGTTAGCTAGCGCACGGCTAAGCGGTCACCCATCCAAGCACTGACCGCGAACGATTGTGCTTTACTTGGGAGACCACCGGAACCGTGCGCCAACCGCGCATCCACCGATGTCGGTACAAAATGTTAGTAATTCAGCTCTTTTTTTTCGTCGTGGTAATAATGACAATAGTTATTTTTCAAAAACGGCGATTAATTATCCGCGGCTCGAACGAAATTTTTACAAATCCTTTAAGCCGTGCTTAGGGATTACAGAAGGTGTTACAGCGCCGATGCTCCGCCGCAAAATTTATTATGCTTGCTCGGAGCATGTGAGAGAACTTGAAGTGGCTTCGGGATTATCCGAGTTGATCGACTGCGTTCCGCTCTATCGTAATTAATTTTTATAATTCTGTAACTTCAAGTCCTGCTCGAAGCGGATTTCTGCCTCAAATCGAATTTCCACCTCACAGCAATTATATGTATGGTCCTGAATGCGCTGAAAAATCATTTTAAAGAGAGTGCATAATTAAAGAAATGCAAAATTCAGGATACAGAACATCAAAGTACGGACATTTTTTGAACTAATATTCGGACACTCACTTTTCTTTTCTGACATATTTGGAACAACACGTACATTAACCGTGCGTGAAAGATCAGTAACAAGAGCATACCAGTGGATTTATGGGTAGCGTTCGTCGCTGTAACAACGAATTTCTAAATCAGTGAATATGACCGTTCCTCGAGCCCGACAGCGAGTCACAAGTTACGTTACGTCACAAGTTGTGCTCGCGCGGGGTCAGCGCCGGCGAATGCACATTATCCCGAACGGTGAAAATTTTGATGTCGCCGATATAGTATCGAACTTTCCGCATCTCGTTCCTCTCTCGTTTTTCATCGGTCACCGACTCGCTCGCTCGTTCCTTTCTGCCCTCTTTCGAAGCTGTCCGAACTGCCGAAGAATCATTCCGCGGGGAGAAACGAGCAGCGAAGGACCGACGACTTTTCGCCCGTTCCACGACGCCGTCAGGACAGAAATTCTGAGCCAAACGAAACTCCGCCCGAGCGTGCCGAATATATTTTTGTCCCCGCTCGTATTGCTCTCCGAGCACTCGGGGACGAGCTGCACCGAAGTAACGTAAAACTCGGACGTACACGCTCCGGTGAATAAATGTAGTTTGCGTTAAAACGTTTCCATCCCGTCCGTGTATTTCATTCGCTCTCGGCATTGTGCACACGCGTACGCGAAACGGTGGCGATTCAAATCGGTGTGTTAGCGTAGATAAATGCTTGGGCCTTTGGGACCATTATACACATTACCATGCACCGTGGATCGTTTCAATTCCGAACTTTTTACATGAATTTTCACTCCATCTACATTACGCGTGCCGGGAGAGAATTTTGATTTGATAAAATACTCGTTCCACGTCGATGTAGTTTGAATTTAAGTAAAACGCACGGGCGCACCGTTCGTGTATCAAATTGCATTGCGAGAGCTGTAATGAACGTTCATATTAATTTAACGTGCACAACGGCGTGCGCAGCGGATGCGAAGAATTGACATTAAATACACACCGGATTCACCGTTCGATTTATTATAAATTTATCGAAAATTGCAACGTTATTCATTTAATTTTTTTACACTCGCTGACTGTATCGCGATTTTCAATATTACGTACCTCGGTACTTTTGTCATGCCTATAGAAATTGGACAATACTGCGGTGCGGCGCTCCGGAGTAGAATGCTCGACATATAAATAGCGGCGGTGGCTCGGCGAACTGTAAACGAATAAATTGGATATGGCTTTTACAAATGGTATAGGAAATTGTGTGCGTTATTCATTTGTACAGACTTTCATTATTACCTCAGCCGTATGATTTTTGGTTCGGATTTATTCACCACCGATTGAAGACATTCAATCACCGTTTAATGCTTTACACCGATAAATTTTTTAAATTGTTGTGCTTTACACGGGCACATTCGCCGATGCATAGTTCGAACAATCGTATTTTATGATCGAATGTATCCCTCAAGTGCATAAAATCGAGGGTGAGAATGAATAGTTATAAAATATAGAATATTATAAAAATTTACATAAAACATTTTCTCTTTGTTATGAGTATATTTAATATATGTAAAATATATTAAAAATACTTTTTTTTCTCAAGGGTCCCTAATTTTTCGCATAGGGTAAAAGTGAATTTGGACCACCTCGATTAACACGTAAATCCGTGATATATGGACCGGTCCATATTCCCCACTTTTACCGTATCATAAGTTATACGATATGATTTTTGCACATGAAAGATTCACCACATATTGGTAAGCGTGCGATACAGGAAACTGAAGCCAAGGTTTTGATCATAAGAGATCCTCCACATATTTTTGGTTGTCGATAGGACCAGACACCAAAGGGTTTTTACACCAAGTTCGACGACCAGGAAGAGTACACCATATTGGGTTTCTCGGTTGAAGAAATCCCTAATTTTTCGCATAGGGTAAAAGTGGTGAATTTGGCCCACCTCGATTAACACGTCAGTCAATGATTTATGGACCGGTCCGTATTCCCCACTTTTACCCTATCATAAGTTATACCATTCGATTTTTGCACATGAAAGATTCATCAGATATTGGTAAGCGTGCGATACAGGAAACTGAAGACAGGGTTTTGATCGTAAGAGATCCTCCATGCATTTTTGGTTGTCGATAGGACCAGACACCAAAGGGTTTTTACCGTTGTGCGTTTGTCGGCCGTTGCAGTGAAGTTCGACGACCAGGAAGAGTACACGATATTGGGTTTCTCGGCTGAAGCCTCCTCGTCTCATGGGAGCTCCGTCAAAGTCATACTCGACAGTATGCGCCCTTTGACCAGTGCGTGGTTCGCCGAATCAAAAAGGAGAACGGGAACTGTTGGCACTGGATGGTCATAGGGGTGGCGGGCTGGCGTCGGAATACTCAAAAGGGTCGTCGAAACGATCGCTGCCCCGTTGGATGTTTTGCACTCAAAGAGAAGCGAACAGTGATAGATACAATTAAACGTCAAGTCTCCGACAAAATGACGAGGCCGCGACGCCGGCGAGGGTGAAGCGGGAATCGCGAGTGTCTACTTCCGTCATGAGAATCAGCGCGAGGCGCCGACGAATCGCGAAAACCGCAGTAATTCTCAGACGAAGCGAGGCAAAGCGTCGCCACCAGGCCCACGCGTGTGATTGAACGACGATTGGATGTGCGCGGTACGATTTCCGACCGCTGCAAAGATTGGTGATTCGAGGGGTGGTTTCGGGAAGCGGCAATCCACCCTCCCCATTCACCCTATCGAAGCGACGCGAACCGTGGCTGAGGGAACGAGGAGGGGCGATTGAAAACACTAAATGGAAACAGCGGGGAAAAAGGGCGGAGGAGAATGCAAAGCGAGGGACGGCTAAACCATCCCAGATTCATCGCGCTTGAAGGGTGCGCGACCGGTAGTAAAGGTGGTCCTTCGTAATAATCATAATGTACGTCCCAAACAACTCCTCTTTCTGCCTCGGCACTGCATACATATGTCCAGGCATCGATGCATCACACACCGTCATGCAGAGTAAAAGTGGTGAATATGGCCTACCTCGATTATCACGTAAATCAATGATATATGGACTGGTTCATATTTCCCACTTTTACCCTATATCGCGATATATCTCGGGCCACCCATGTGCGAATATATGTACGGTGCCGGAGTTATAAAAACGGCCCAGAACTGGGACAGGACCGATTGCCACGTCTCGTTTGGCAGGTCTCGGACAGCATTGGCAGACAACATTATCAGTAATGGGCCTATGCAGCTTGCCAGTACGGGGCCAGGTCCGGAGCTACTAATGTGGCCCAGAACTGGG